>JAHWXV010198421.1:0-14504 GCA_024586415.1 Phrixothrix hirtus | reverse complement strand
ATATATATATATATATATATATATATATATATATATATATATAAATATATATATTATCTCATGATCTTTATTTACATAGTCGAATAAATAGGGACCTACAAAATAGATAAAATTAATAACGAATTTATATTGCAACTTTAAGGTGAAAACAACATTACTATAAATCTGTTGTTCAGCAAAAGGGGTTTTTGCTCCCTAGGATCATAACAAATCCTTTAAAATTGGGCTAGTTACCCCAAATTATAACCAGTTAAAGTAGTTAAAGTAAAGTCATTAATTTTTAGAAAGTAATTACTCAATCTGCCAAAGAGCCAGCAGCAACATATATAATATGTATAGATCATATCTGTTCATTACAAACAATTGACAACAACAGGTTCATAATTTTGCCATGTATATTTAGGTGCAGTTAGTCCGGTGTAACTGGAGAAAAAAAATGCGGCGATTTTGAACCTTAATTCATGGTTATTTTATGGATTTGCAACTTGAAGTATGCTCAAAACAGAAAGACATTTATAATGAAAATTATGCATAATAAACGATAAATTGTTACAAAAACTAAATTGAATTAGACTTACAAAGGTTGTATTATCGTAAAAATAGAAACAGTATGTGTAACAAGAAACGTATTATTAAGATGCTATTACATTCTACAATAATGCACCGTTATTTTAAGTTTTAAATTACTAAGCAAAATTAGAAATAGGTTAGTAACACTCTAGGGTTACTCGATCCAAAAAAGATTAATTCTCAGCGGAAATATTGCTAAAATCCACTGTATTAGTACTAGAATCATTCTGACTTGTCGTTTGAATAAATAACGGCTCGATTACGATGTTCACAAAAACTTCCCGTTCAACATATTCTGTTTCTATATTTTTAATTTTAGCACATATTGTGTTCTAGTATTCCGCTGTAATTGTAGCAATGCGTTCCCCTTTGTGCATCTTCCAGTTCAAATGTAACAGTGTGGGAAGCTACAAAGTTTTTTATATTTGTTCATGTCAGTTCTATCGGGTTCAGTCCTGGCTGCTACGATCGTAACCTTAATACAGAATGATCATGACTGTGTATCACTACATCTATTTGAAATTGTTTCGGTCGTTCTTTATTACTTTGTATTAGCAGATACAGTTCGGTTTTTGTTATACCCCGGGCACAAGTACTAACTCTGTTAACTAGGCTAACATTCGTTGGTTGCTAGAATTATCGTTAAGTGCTGCGTTTAGTTGCTGATTATGATAAGGCACGTTATCGATTACCAACACTAAATTTGATGGTAAATTTCGAATAAGCTTTCTGTAAGCCATTTAAAATAACTTTCAAAATTCATTTTATGTTGATAATCGCTGGTTTAGCGCTTGATTTAGATGATGTTCAATCATCTTTTATGATTCCATGGTATTCGCCTGGTTGAACGTTGAGCTTTAGAAATATTAGTAAATAAAGCATATTTTGGTTTATTTGCCCAAGAATTTGTTGCTGTAAGTTGCTGTGAATATGGGTTTCATCCATATAAATAATTGATCGATGATGTTCTTGGTACAGCTTCAGTTTTCTTAAATATTATTTTCGAAGCACTCTAATACCTGCTTTCTCTTCTAATGTTTTAGGGTTATTTTCAATTATGTACCATCGAAATCCTAAACCTTGAAGTATCTGTTGTAGCGATGTTTTCTCGCTAACTAAATGGACGTCTGTTTTTAATTTCAGAAATAAAACACACATATTCCGTAAACGTACCGAATACTACAGTAAAGGCAATGTGACACCATGCAATTTGTTTGTACTAAAAATTATATAAACTGTCAAAATGATAGTTGACTAAACAGAATAGTTTATTTTACGTTTACCGAACACTGGCTTCGCTCTTACCTTAGCTTACCTTTATATTCCCGCAGTGCAACCTTTTCTCGGGTTACACCGGACGAGCTGTACATGGATTGTTCAATAGAAACAAATTTGGATTGCGCATCGGTTACTTCATCGTCATGGCAATGACATGCATATTGTAGCGTTGGTGACGTGCTTGTTGAACATTCTTGCAGTTGCTCCTTCATGTATGTTTTTGTTAAGTTTACAAATGGTATCGTTGAGAAAATTTGAAAATACCCAGTATTCGGCAGAAACAGTGATATTACTGTTCTTTTATTATTAAGGTGTATTACAATTAACATCGAGGCTAAATGGTAATTAGACGCTTTGAAATGTATATGTGTGAATATCAGTAATAAGTGCCTTGAGAAACTCATAAACGGTGTAATCCTTCTGTGCGATGACGCTTGCCCTCATATAGCTGAAAAAGTTCAAGACTTATGTATTCATATGCACTGAGGAGTTCTAGAACAACTGCTTAACAGTTTTGATGGTTCTAATGTGATTTTTACGTTTTTGGTTTATTAACAGTCGCCAAAAGCACGGTGATCGAGATCGGGAGTTGCACTACAGGTTACTGTTAGAGAATCGGTTCACCAAAAGCTGCAGGAATTTTACAAGCAGAAAATGTAACCACTAGTATATTAACGGGATTTATACTTCAACGCTGATATAGATTTGAATGAAGTGAATAAGAATTGCGTTACTATCTCTAAGCGTGTTTCTATTGCGCAATCCTCGTATATTGAGTATTCTGAAATTCATTCTTAGGAACGTAGTAAATATGTTTCCTAATGCATTTACCACAGTGTCGTCGTATTTTTTCAAATATAACGCAATATTTATACTATATATTCTATTCACCTCCATTTATGTCGATGCACTTGTCAAATAAACACACCAAGGTGACTGTTATCCAATCACAGCGGATTCAACGACGTCACAGCTCTTACACGTCTTTAACTTTAATAATTTATAAGATAGTGAATTATAACTGATTGAATGTTACCAAATACAGTGTAACCTTTCCAAATATTGAATAAAAGGCAGTTATTGAATGATAGCATTAATTATGTAACAAATTTATCAAACATTTAGTAAACACCTACTGGAATTCAATAGTATGTATTACGCATTTAATAAACATTAAAATGAAATACTAATACCAAATTAAGAAGCTTACGAACAAAGTACAGTACACTACATAAGAGTGAGGCTGACCAGAACCTCTCAAAGTAATAAACTGATAGAATTAAAATATTTTTGACCTAGAACACGGTCGTTTTCTTAATTACATCCTTAAATTCATAAACAGCAGTAAGATGTTCAAACAAATAAGAACAATCAAAGAATGTTTGGTTGCATTAACAAATTAATACAATTTAAATTTTGAACATTGCAAGATTTAAGTTTTAATGAGATTTAATTAGTTGAACAATGTATGCTAAAATTGGTAATAATATATGTAAATAAAACCGAAGGAAAAGGAAATAAATTATTAGAATTTTAAATTAGCTAAAAGATGACTTAAACACCTAATAAAAATTTAAATCTAATTTAGAAAAATGTTAAACCAAAATATTAAAAAGCACGCAACAAATTGCACTGGATGTAAACAAGGCGTGATCTACTGCCATAATATATTGTACCCCATTACTTCTTGAATAATAATATAAGTAAATAAAACCGAACGAAAAGGCAATAAATTATTAAATTTTAAATTAGCTAAAAGATGACTTAAACAATTAATAAAAATTTAAATCTAATTTAGAAAAATTTTTAAACCAAAATACTAAAAAGCACGCAACCTACTTTATCGACTTTTAAGTATCATTGATAAATAAGAAAAAAGTCAATTAAACATTAATTGTTAATATGAAGAAATCTCAATCTCAATCCTCAATTTAACATATAATAAATACAAAAATTCTTTTTAATTTGCCCATTGCGATATGTAGAAATTAGATTAATTATCAAGTAACGAGTAGGAGAATTTTCCCAAAAATCAAATAAAGATGATTAATTACTACTGCCTAAACCTCGAGAAATAAATAGATTGTTTTATCTACCCATAAAAATGGCCGAATCATAGAAATTAAGACAATTTTATGAGTACTATGAACTTTGTCTATAGTTACGAAAAAATTATTGAATATTCAGCGTAGAAAATTGAAAATTACAAATTGATGAAATAAATTACATTTTAGCAAAGAAAATTTTCAGAGGACAAGAAATTTTGAGTGCAATCTCAATACAGTTTTACATTGAAGTATTTCAAATGGATACAGCTCGCAATAACTGATGTAAAGCAATCGACGCTTTTTGCTTCGGATAATAATTTAAAATTCATAATAATCTTAAACTTGGCGTATTTAAATCTGATAAACAATTTTAGCAAAAGTTGTGACCGCAAATAATTATTATTTTCCAGATTTAAATAGAAGAAGTTACCGAATACAATATCGAAATAAATCGCAAATTTAGAATATGTAAGGAAGCGATTACAGATCAATCCGGCGGCGTGGTGTAGCATTAGAAACATAACTCAAGAAAATTCTGAACTATAGAACTTAAATAATAGAAATATCATACTTAAACATTTTCTTGTAATTTAAATGAAACGCAATAAATTGTCTCTGTAAGACTTTCAAACCGCATTTAATAGTGAAGAAAAACTTTGTTATGTGACATACAAGGTAACCACGAGAAATAGAGCGTTTTTTAAAAAAAATAATACTCGGTTAATGTTGAAGTGAAAAATCATTTATTGACATAAAAATGTAGTAAAATGAATGCCACTGAAGTTATGTTTGGAAAATAATGTCTTAAAGATGTTTACCCTGTTTATCGGTGCACTTTTCCACTCTGCCTTTGAAGTTCTCCCGCACTCTTTCCAATGCTTACCGATCAATCAGTTCGAATTCACGTCGACCTGCATCTTTAAATTCCTTTAATGTGCCAGGTTTGTTCGCATAAACACGAGATTCTAAGTAATCCCGGAGAACGTGGAGGCCAAGCCAGATATCCATACCGGGAAATGAGACGACTGGGGAAGGTACACCGAAGCAAGTCCATAGGCATTCTTGCAGTATAGGATATTGCACCATTTTGTTGGAACCAAATTTCATTTGTGTTTAGACACTTCCTCCTATGCAATTCTCTTACCATACTGCGACCCCTAGTGAGTGCAGAGGGCGTTCGTGGAGTTGTCTGGGATTTGTCTCTGCCCAATACTGACAGTTCGGCTTGTTAACTTCCCTGCTTAAATGAAAGTGAGCCTCATCTGACATGAAAATTCCGACATCATTGTTTTCCTCAAAGAGTTGTAGCATCTGTACAGTAAACTCTCCACGCTTTTCATAGTCCGCTTCATTCAATTGCTGCACGAACATGATTTTGAATGGATGAAAGTGTAGCTTAGTTTTTAAATCTTTCCTGGCCGATTTACGTCCCATGCGCAAAACAAGCAAGTGCTGAGGAGCAGATCGACGTGGACTCCATAATAGCGCTGCTCTTATTCTTTCCACATTTTCTGGCATCCTTACTGTCCGAGCAGACCCAAGTGGTTTTCTTTTCATCAATGATCTTGTTCTTCTTAAGTTGTCGACCCATCTCAAAATAGTTTTTCAGTCGGGGACCACACCATGTCGCTCAATATTGAAATGACGCCGGTAAAGACGTTAGGTTACTGTCACTGCCTCACAAAGTTTTCACAAAACTGTCGTACGCAAATACACGGTGTTATAACGTAACCTGCTCCATTATGACTGAAACTGCATTCCTTTACGAACTCAGGGCCGTCAATCCCGTCTCCCTCCCACTTTCCGTTATCGGGAATAGTCTCAACTAAAAACGCCCTGCTTCCCGTGGTCACACTGTATTATATAATTTATAATATCCTGTTACATACTTATACCCAATGACATAGAAATTGCAACACCAAGAAGGAATAAGAGGTTTCTTAATCAAAGTTGGTAGATCTGTTGGGCTGACACTAAGTAATAATTGATTAAATTTTGAGATCAAGTGGTAATGTGATGACGTCACATTTGACAGTTGTTATAATTTTTTGCTAACTTTTTTGGTCTATGCTTATCGTATGATTTTTGTTCTTTTTCATTCTTAATTAACATTATTTTGGTTGTTCTTTTTGTTAACATGTTTTGTTTGTTTGAACATGCCTAGGGTACGGAGACGAGGATATTATCGACAACTAAGTGAATTTGACAGAGGTCGAATTATTGGTTTGCGCGAAGCTGGTTTTTCATTTGGGGAAATTGCTAACCGTATAAATCAAAATCGGTCTATTGTAATTCAAGTGTGTTGTGCATGGTTCGAAGATCGTCAGGAACATCGTAAAGGATGAAGCAGCGCTTCAAGAAGAACTAACGGGCGTCAAGATCGTTGCTTAAGGCAACTGGCGTTTAGAGAACGATTTTTCTCTATACGGGCAGTTGGTTACCAATGGCTTGATGAAGAGAGTCGCCCTGTAACCCTTAGAATGGTTTATCGCCGAATCTAAAGTTTTGGGTTAACATCATATAATCCGAAATTTGTGTTTCCTTTGACTGTTTAACATTGTCAGCAATGGTTGCAATGGTGCAGTGAGCGATATCATTGAAATTTTGAATGGCGTCGTGTTTTTAGTGAATATTCTAAATTTTGTTTAGGAATGCACGACGGTCGTATGAGGGTCAGAAGAAGGCGGGGTGAACGATGGAATCTTCTATTTACAGTTGAGAGGCAGGTACACCACACTGTGGGTGTTATGGTTTGGAGTGAGATTATTTATGGCAGCAAGTCTCCCTTGGTGTTCGTTTGAGGCAGTATGACATCACAACAGTATATTGCGGAGGTAATTGGAGCACATCTTCTGTCATACTTACAAGAGCTCGAAGATCCATTATTCCAGCAAGATAATGCACGTCCACATGTAGCAAGGCTTTCCTCGAACTTCTCTAAGCAGGCCCAGATTCATATTTTGCCCTGGTCTTCAAGATCTCCAGATCTTTCTCCCATTGAACGTATATGGCATATAATGGGTAGAAGGTTGTGAAATTTGCAGTGTCCTCCTGTGACTTTGGAGGCCTTCAGACATGAGGTGCAACTTGTATGGGAATCAATACCCCAAGACGAGATAAACCTCCTTATTCAATCAATGCCTTGGCGTATAAATGAATATGTAAATCAGGTAGGCCACACTATACACTATTAACAATTATTATAAAATTTTGTTTAACTAATAAAGATTTTCCTCCCAAATTTTGATCATTTATTACGATTACATAGGTGAACGTTTCTGCCAAATTTCATCCAGAAATAACAACACTCTTGGCGTTGTAATTTCTATGTCACTGAATATTTAAGGAAGATAATAAAAAGATTATCAGAACAACTTATAACTATTAACTATTTAAGTACTTTTTAATGAAATAAGTACATCCTGATATACCTATTTTAGATAGACATGTACAAATTATAATTAAATAATTGTATATTCAATAGAAAATGTTACTTTTGCCTCTGGGTAAATTAATTTTTCACTATGGTATAATGGTACAATGCTATAATACTAGTCACAATTTTATTTTACTTGATAAATTAGTTGCTATTGCAACCACATGGTACTGATTTTTTAGCGTTGAAGCTATTTTCCAGAATTCCTAGACAGGATGAACCCGTAGTAACAATTTTGATTTTGAAGATAACTGTTGGAACCCATGTACGAATAATTCCCACGATTTATCAGGATTTTCAATTTCTTTAATCACCGAAATTATTTTGCAAATCTGCGAATGTATTTAAAACCATTAAAATAATATGAAATGTTATTTGCAATGGGCTTGCGAATTGGAGCTGTGTATTTAAGATGTTTCTATATCATTTACTATATATTGATATTACTATATCAATTTACTTCTGTTTGTCTAAATGAAGTCTTATTTATTTTATATAGATTATAAAGAAACCTTATTTTGCATTTATCTGATAATTCTTCTATTATTTATTTAACATTTGTGAGAAATTGTTCTTAGGTGTAATACCAAATTATATATTTATTATCAGCTATGATTTACTGGCATAATGGATATTTCAAATATTTGAGTCAACATTGGAATTTTTAATCAATAATTACGTTATATTACTTCCATCACTATTTATTATTACAAAACTTCGCAACTAAGTTTCAATTTATTATTTTCAAATTTTACAAGCTATTTTTTAGATAATAGAATTAATTGTTAATCATTAGTTTTTATTTTCTCAAAAAGGCTTGTAGGAGTGTAGCTTTGGATCCAAGCTTAGCCCTTGTTAGAACATCTTTTAGTATTATTTTTCGGCTGGATAATCGCATAATGAATTTTGTTATGCTTAATTTATTACATAAAAGATTTTGATCTTTTGTAATAGGAACAGCTTAGTTTTACATTTTAATTTTTTTTTATTATTAATAATTCATACAGTAACTTACTGAAGTTTTTAAATGCATGACATATCAATTGTAATAATGCGCTTCTTTATTTACAACTTGGTTACTTAGCTTTACGTGTTGTATATTTTAGGACTTTTACTGATAACTAGTTTTTTCACAATTGACATTTTTTAGCGAATTTCGAGCAGGACCTTAAAGTCAGAGCATGTTGTGTATTGCATACGATAAACTCATCTGTATGTTTTTCCTTCCATAGATCGTTAGTGCATATAGCGTTTTTCGAGGGAGGAACCGTAATCACTCTCAAAAAATGAACAACAACCCACATCAATTAATGCCAAGGTGATCTATTTATGCCCATGTAATCAAAAACTAATAGCATTGCTAATAGTTAGTAATTAATAATATATTATAAATAATTTCCTGTTTTGTGCTTTGTCTTTGAAGCGGTGCTTGTCAATTTATAAATTTGGCTTTTTCGTTTCCTTTACCACATCACCTTGTAATATGCCTAGTCCGTACTTCGAGAGACCAATTATCGTAATAATTAAACGAAATTTTTGTATTACGATGACTGTTCTGTTAATTCTTGGTATTAAGAATATTCTAAAAAAGTGTTTACTTCTTTTCAAAGCAAGTCCCCACCTATCTATTGTTGTACATTCGTGCACCTTTTCAAATTACTTAGCAAAATAATCAATATATTTATGATACGACTTGATCATATCGCCATAAAAATGAAATGTTATATTTACCGTATGGCATAAAACTTTCACATATAAAAGTAACGGTGCAGATATAATTTAACAAAGTCTATAGAAGACACTTCTTAAAATTGTCGAGGTCATAGCAGCTTGTTAGGTTTGTTCCTAATTGACTAAATTAATCACGAAGAGGCATTACATTTTGCCAGAATTGTACACTCATACATACAATATTTATACTATTTAATTAAAAGAATTATGTAGAAAACTGCTGATAGTGTATATATGCACTATTTAGATGTACTGTACTACTGTACAGAAGAGATTTCATCTGAAACATCTCCTTAACGCAATTGGAATTTAAAATATTTTATTGATGTAAAGACACGATAGAAATAAATCGTGTTCCTATTGATCGATAAAATTGAATTTTTTCAATATACTGGTAATAATAAAGTGAAATAAAAGAAGTATACTTGATTAAAAGTACAAAGCGATAGCTTAATTGATGCTATTACAGTAATAACGCATTTTACTAATATGAACTGTATCATCAATATTTATATAATACAAAGTAGTGGGTGAAATAATGCCTTTCAATCTTAGTTTTCCGAAAATATAAAAACATTTAAATGTAATGAAGTAACGTCTTTCCAATAAAACAAAAATGAGGTACTCGTGCATTACAATCGTTTTAATATTTTGAACAAAGTAAAGAGTATGCAACCTTAACATATTTTATAGGCAAATTGAATTTGTTAAATAGATTATTTAATACATTCATTACCGGGATTGCTCTTTGCTACTTACATTTTATAGTATATTGAGTTTTAAACAAGTGCATTAACTAACGTGCTCGAATTCGTGCTTAGTATTCTATAAGGGTTGAAAATTATTTACAACAGGTACTTCCTTAATGATAGATTAGAAGAGAATGCGAAGTAAATTCCAAGCACATAATTCTGCGTTATCTTCAGCTTACTACCAAGAATAATAATCTTTTATTTTAAGTTATGTTAGGAGTTGCTGTTATCATTAATTCTTTGCTGAAAATGAATTTTGTTGTTCGTTTAACAATTATTACATTAAATAACAACTTTTATGAAATTAGAAATTTTAAAATTTAAATCTAACGCTATAAATATTCCCGGATATTACTAATGGAATATACAGCATGTATATTGTATATACATTAAGATAATGATGAATTTATATAAACTATACGAATTGAAACTTACACTCAAAAATAAAATAAACTGATGCTTTATAAGTTAAGTGCTTGGTAATTTTACTAATCTTTTTGACAAAATCAAAGATCTAGATATCTTTATTGTTTTATAAGCAGTTGTAGGATATTGAGTTTGATGAATGAAAATGTTGCATTTGATTGAAGTAAAACGTAAAAGCAGAGTACATTTTTACTAGTAAAGGGTAGTACTAATTTAAGATTTCTACAGGCTCCAAGACCAAAAACAAGCGAAAAATGATTTCTACAAGCAAAAAGTTCCTAAATGTGAAAGGAAGACGCGAGAAACAATAAATTCATTTCCAATCATTCTTAAACTTCGATAAGCTTCCCAGTTTTCAAAACACTTAGACATGAAAAAAGATAATTAACATGCTAAATCTACTTAAATAACTTCTTGAAAACAATGTTTTGACGGACAGATTAAAATTAGAGTCTATCACGAAACTTGGACCATATTCGCGGAACTAGCTTTAAATCAAGAGAAAGAATTGCCCTTAAAAAAGTTTTTCTCTACTTCATAAAAAAAATTGGTTAGAAAATGGTGAATAATTGTTTAAGAGTCCTTGCAATAGCAGAACAACTGAAGATGGCAGATCTTAAGTCATTATAAAATGCAAAATGTTCATAAATTGATGATATTCCCATAAAGTCGACATTTTCAATGATTTCCAAAAAAGTATTCTATTTTCTGAATTTGTTGTTAATGGACGTAGTGAAGCCTCCTCAATAACGGGTTTCTTTTACAGAGAATTAGAGCTTGCGCAGTTTTGCGGCTGGCCTAGCGAGGTGGCATGGTTCAATGTTTCTAACAAAAGGGGCTTGGTAAGTTTCTCAGCGCCGATGACATATGGTGTCAGTATTTTAATCACAACTGCTAGGGTGCCACTTCGTTAGTATCAAAATTTCATTTAAAAAACAACAGAATGACAATCATAGTTCGAAATCATTTACTTAGGCTTGACAACTTATGTGATCGGTTTCCTGAGTTAACTCACCTAACTGGAAACATGAGAATCGCTTTAGTCTGCAGTTTATACTAGAATATTACATTAATGCCAAAAATAATGAAATGATCGCAAATTCAAATTATATCAATAACAAATATAGAACGTTTAAATAAAGTCGATATAAACAAATGGGATGCATAAATATGGATTATTCAACAGTCAATTATTCATTTCTTAAAATGCTACTCTAGTCTATGGATCCATGGCGTATAAATATTACTTAATTGTAATCAACAACAAAGAGTAGGGTTAAAAATACCTAAAGCATTTCAGCACGAAATTTGAGATAGAAAATTATCTTCAGCAATCAATTTGTATTATTACACTCGCTCTAATCCAGTGCAAATAGGTATCTAGCCGTATAAAGTGATAATAGCCTGTCAAATTGAACGACCTAAGAAGAAAATTTAAATAATCGAAGAGTAAGGGGGGCTAAAACTTTTCCCAGACCTTGCCGTAACGATTGCCTTTCAGCGGATCTATGACTACCATTTAATTGCAGTAAGGTGATTAATTATTTGTAAACTACTGATGGATACAATTTCTTAACTACATTGTTGCAATTACGAAGTTTAAACTCAATCTGTAAAATAGATTAAATAATTGTTTTAATATTTATTTTCCTGAATTCAAATATTTACTAATGTAAGTTATTTATACTATTTTATAAAAAAGAAGGTAGGTACAGTTAGTTTTAATTATTATTATGAAAATTTAAAATCAATATACTCGTACCCATTAATTTTAAATGATGAAGCCTTAATAATTTACCTCAAAATACCGACCTCTCCTATACCTGCATAGGGTTAACGATGTTTACCATATTTCCTTGCAGAATTGCATGATTTTAAAAATGCACAAGATTTTTTTTAATATCTTCAAAGGACCAATAATAACATCACATTTAAATAAGCTACAAGCTATTAAACATGACTACACCTAATTTTAAGGGAAAAGGTGACAACTTTAAAAAAGAAAAGCTAGGTATAAAAAGTAATCTGTAAAAGTGTTGAATGGCATTTTTTCATCTTAGATGAACAATTTGATGCCTCTGTTGAATAGTACACGTTTAAAACTTGAAAGCAATTGAACTCGAATCTATTGTAGTATCCTAGAGTTTTTGTACGGAATCATAAAACAATATTCTATACCGGATCCTTCATTTACTAAAAATAAAACTTTTTATGAAATGTAACGTATAACTGAAGTTTATTAAATTGTGGCCTTTGTTTAGATTTAATGTAGGATTCAACTCAATTTTTAATGATTCATAATTACGTAATTGTCATAGAGGGGATTTGGAAATTAAGCTAAAACAAGCGAGGTAAAAGACGCCGAGGAAAATTATACAGAGGTAGAAAGACATGATCGCAACTTATAGTAAATCACCTAATGAAATGAAGTAGTTTCACTATTATAAATATTTGAAAGTGGTTATAACAACGACTAAACTGTTAGTGAATCCGATGCGATAGATTGTTACAAATATTTTCATAGGAAGCATTTTCGAAAATTTGTTATATCGGCACCCACGAAAACCAACATTTTGTGGGTTCAACTGAGATATCAGAGAGAAATCTTAATTAATACATTAAGCGACAGCAGAAATGTTAAACTGGACTAAAGAAGAAAATCAAAGTAAGACTAAAGCGAGTCAAAAATAAAAATGGGAAAAGTTCAGTAGGAGGCAAAAGGTGTGGTGATTAGCACTGCGGTGAATTCTGAATTTCAGAGGTCACATCCGGAATTGTGTGAACATTTTTTAAATGTGTGAATTCGCTTCTAATATAAAAGTACAAATTCATCAAATGAATAATAAAGCGAATTTGTTAAAATGTTTAAAATTAATTTTCGGGAAATAAAGGTGGAATAGTTCAGGCGTGTTAAATTGAAGTGTGAACCGCGAGTGGCCAAAAAGGCAATTTTAACGACATTTTGATTACTAATTTATTTCTGCAAAATAAACGTGTTGTGTAGAGAACTGATATAAATTCTTTTATATAATTGTATCTAAAAATTTCTGTTGAAAACAACATTCAGTCAACGAACTAAATATTAAGCAATTGACTGAAAGCTGCTCTAAGCAGTATTTGAAATATTCTGAAAATGTTAAAATTGTTAAAACAGTAACAACTATATCTAATATAAAACAATTAAAAACAAACCGTTGGCTATAAACTGCTTATTCGAAGAATAACGTTCAAACAAAATAAGATAACGGAGTTCCCGTTAGATGCATCTACCTGCAGTCGGCCAATCGTCTATAGATAGATTTCGACGAAATCCAAACAAAATTTATCAAGCAATTATTAACATCAAATCGATGATTAAATATTATTCATATAAAAATAAAAGATTAATTAAAATCAGTTTTAATACTGAAACAAATTTCATTCAGGGATTTTAATTAAACATAATGATGGCATCTTTAGTAAATTATAAAAATATTCTATTAACTGACAAAAAATACTAAATTTTGGCAAAAGACAACTAGCGAGAACGCAACTTTTAGTCTAGTTCAAAAATTAAAAAGTTAAGTTTTTAAAATACGAAATTACCTAAACGTATTCAGGGGAAAGTAATCAGAAAGTTACCCACAATAGGTAATTTTTTTATAAATAGCAGACCGAAACCCATAAGTAGAACTACTCTACGTTCCTCGCCGTGAACTATTGCATTGGGAAATTAATGCATCAAATCTATCCTCAGAGAACTGTATTACAATCTCCCTGCGCATAGCTTGCCTTGGAAGATTAGTGCACCAGACAACTATACTACAACCTCTCCGTGAACGTTGTGCTGCATTGGGAGATAAGTTCCACCGAGCTAGCTTCAAATCCTTACCATGTTCTCCCCGTTTACCAAGAAGAATATATACCACGCGATTATTTAAATTTCAGTTCCCAGTGGGCTATGAAAAAAAATGTATGTCTTAGATCAATCCATTCTCAGTAATAATTATCTGCCAAATTGACAATTTGAATTTATTATACTTTACAGAAAGTTTTCGATAATTTAAAACGAAGAGTTCACAAATACGTTGAATGCAATGGTCATCATTTCTTACATTTATAATAAATATTTTAAATAAATTTCCTATTTTAATTTAATAATAAAGTTTGTCCCACCAAATTTGTTAACATATAACTTGCACGATATGTATTGGCTTTGGTTGGGGTGCGTGTGTGTGATCGCATATATATATATATATATATATATATATATATATATATATA
>JAHWXV010198337.1:0-12918 GCA_024586415.1 Phrixothrix hirtus | reverse complement strand
CCCTAGGTGTTGAAGTGTGGCGAAGTCCTAGGTACATAAATGAGGCCCCGTGCTCTACCTCAGTAGTAAAAAAGGTGCCCCAAGATGGCCGTTGAGTTGGTTGAGGGGCACCGCTCTATCAGACACGTGGGGCCTCGTAAGTCCGTGACATCGGGCATCTTGAAAGCGAAGTGGGGTCCATGATGGCCGCTGAGTTGGTTGAGGGGTGTAGCGCTAGGTGTTGAAGTGTGGCGCAGTCCTAGGTGCAGAAATGGGGCCCCGGGCTCTACCTCAGTAGTAGAAAAGGTGCCCCAAGATGGCCGCTGTGTTGATTGAGGTGCACAGCCCTATCAGCTACGTAGGAGCTTGTAAGTCACGTGACATCGGACATTTTAAAAGCGAACTGGGGTCCACGATGGCCGCTGAGTAGGTTGAGGGCGTAATGCTAGGTGTTGAAGTGTGTCGAAGCCCTAGGTGTAGAAAATGGCCCACCGGACCCTTCACTAGCAGTAGAAATGGGGCCCCATTATTTGAAAGTGAATACATACGCCATCTGTGTGTTTAACTATGTAGATAATGTTAGGTTAAGGTTTGCGCGTTGACTACGCGCCATCAAAGTGTACCAATGTAGTTTTTGATATATCCTAGGTTTGCGACTACACGCCATCTGTGATTGCAGCGATGCAGTCAAACCAATTTGCAACCCCCCCCCCCACTTATATTAACATTTAGCCACATCGCTACACTCTGCAACTTGCGTAGTGTCGGACATTTTGAAAGGATACATCATTTAGGAATTCTCATTTCGAAATCTGATGCCATCTAAAGTTAGAAGTTGGAAGTTGATGTGTGGAATCTATAATAGTGTGAGTGTATGTATGACCTCAAACTCTTTTAATTACCTTTGCGATTCTAACTCAAGGTTTTCGGCCGGAAATTGCTCTAGTGAACGGATGTGCGCATTGGACTTCCAGTCCTAACTGTAAATGTATTGTTAAATGTGTCAAATTAGTACTTATCAGGTTTAACAAAAATGAGGTCACGTATAAAATTCAAAGTGCATATTATTTTAATAAAATAACTGGTAAAATTATCACTCAAATTTTAACCTAAGAGGGAAATGGTATATTCATGGTTGTTATCTAAAAAACAAATTTATAGCTAGTTTTAATAAATAAAAACACATTTAAGCTTTAACGTTTTTATTTAAACATTATTCAAATTACATATTCAAACTTAAACTTAAAATAAAAATCCCAAAGAAAAACACGTCAATATGCAAACTTAAAATTCAAAAATAGGACTTGTAAAGTTATTTAAATGCTAGCTTTATGGCGCTAAAATATTCAAATGTAAACTTACGAGAAAAATCCCCCTAACGACTAGTTCCAAACAATAATTTATCAGGCTAAAAACGACGTTACATGTGTCTTGCTAATATTCAAAAATAATGTAATAAAAAGCCAGTGGACTTGTAAACATTGTTATTTTAAGTATAAAAGGAAAATTATATTATTTATATGTATTTACTTAAAGCACAATAAAATTTAGAAGTATTTTACAAAATTGCTATGCATAATTCTTAAAATTTAATTGAAATATCTATACATTGTTATCAATGGAGCCATATATAAACATATAGTTATCAAACGGAAGCCATATTCTGTTTCAACGGAAAAACTAGTAAAGTTAGTTTGTTATCAATGAAACTGCATATGCTGTTAAAGGAATTAATCATGTATCAATATTCAGCAGCAGCATTGTTAAAGTAACTCTTGCAGAGAACAGTTCATCCATTTTGTTCGTGTAAGTCTTTTGTTTTCTTCTTTTTCAAACTCAAGTGAGTGTTATATAATTCTATGGTTAATTTTTATTTCTTACGTTTAATTTTTACATATGGATTTAAGTGCAATAAATTCTTGCTCACAGCTGAAAAACTATAACAGCATCAGAGATTTAGAAAAAGGCGTGAGATACAATATTGTAAATTTAAAAATTATGAACACAAAATTAGGTAGAGGCGTAAAGGCAGAATTGTCGGAGGCAATAGCGTTTTTGCCCAAGCGGATAGTGGGAGCTATAGAAGCCGAAATTTCTAAATTCGCCCCAAATAAATATTTGCTATTTGTGAAGAGTATCGATATTGAAATAGTTTTAAACTAATTTCAACATTATATATTTAAATAAGTATTATTATAAATTTCTTTATTCGAGTCTCTATCTAATTTTTATTTTCAATTTAGTTATATATAATAACAATAATGTCCTGCTACAATCGTCGTACGCTTCTTTGAATTCGCCATCGCCACATCCAAAAAAAATTTCGAGTTTAACCACACTTTGTTGCTACAGGAAACACACATCACTAGGACGAGTTTAACTGTCACCAATACCGAGGAAATTATACTAGTAAGTGATGATATTGTTAGTAATGCTAGAAATGCCTTTAAATTTTTAAATAAATGTAACAACCCCGAATCTGCCAACATCCGGCTCAAGCATATGAAAACAAATTGCAGATTGTATAATAGCGCTATTAAAAATGCCGAGCTAAGTGTTGGTAGTCGACGAAAACTCTTGGCAAAGTTAGGTCAATTAAAACGCTACCACGCGCTATTATTGCGTACACGTGAAAGTGCTGTAGGTCAAGGTCTTAACGCGATCACTAAGAAGATTAAACACAGCGATTACGTAAAATGGTCAGCTATAAACAGTTGTGTTGTCCCTAGAGTCCGTATCGGCATTATTTTAAATTTAAAACGTAGATATAGTAGCTAATCTTAGTGACGCATTTTTCTTTTTCAAAACGCGAATCGGTAACATTTTGAAACAAATGTCTATGCTAGAAGTTAATGGGGCGTTTAGAAGATAATTCTTAAAGCATCGCGTTAATGGAGGGGTCGAACAAGGGCTATTAGAAATAGTAGAAACAAAGCATTTCAGCACAAAAAACGCCGTCATAGATGCGGGCACGGATTTAAAGCAATAGTTTCAGGACCAAATAGTTGATAAAATTTTGGCAAAATTAGAAGATTTTCAGGAAAAGGAGAGCACCTGGGCTTTACTGTAGATTATCTCGCTTGAAATTAATATCAATAAGACTGAAATTGGGAACGGCTCTTCGTACGTTAGGCTTCCTGAATCCATTGCTAGAAAACAGGCTTATGTAAATATTAAAAGCAATGACGACGACGAATGCTTTACGTGGTCCGTAATGGCGGCTTTGTATCCTGCTAGTATACATTCTGATAGAATTTCTTCCTATCTGCATTGTCCAACGGCGATAAACATGACTGGAATAGACTTCCCCGTTAAACTTAGTCAAATTTGTAAATTCTAGAAACAAAATTCCATTTCAATCAACGCGTACACTTTAGAAATGGGCAAAAACTCAAAATTTTCCGTAGTGCCGAGCAGACTAACGAAATCCAAATTAGGCAGACACATAAATTTACTTTTAGTTCAAAATAAATATTTTCCGTCAAAAACGAACGAACATAGTGATTACGTAAACATTAAATATCACTACTGCTTAATAAAAGATATTTCGCGGCTTTTATTACAATTAAGTAAATATAACGGTAAAAAGCATTTCTGCGACCGGTGCTTGAATTATTTTACTAACGAAGCTAAATTACGTGATCATGAAGAACATTGCGCTAAAATAAACGATTGAAAAATTATCTTTCCTCGTTACGATTGCGTGGAGTTTAAAAACTTTACAAAGCAACAGACGATACCCTTTGTACTATACTGCGAATTTGAGTCAATCCTGATACCAATTCCAAATGGCGGCGATGAATTTAAGAAAACTTTTCGTGTCAAAAGCAAGAAGCCTTTAGCGCATACTCGTATTTTAAATGTAGCTATGACCCTAATTTACCTTTTTACACTTCATATCGTCCGCAAAATCCTATGCAATAGTTCGCGGAGCAACTTGAAGCAATTGTAAAAAACGTTTCAGTAAAGTTGACAGAAAATAAGGCTATAAATTTAGCCACGTCATGCCACATATGCGGGAAAAAATTTACAACTAAAGACAAAACTGAAAATGTCATTGTGAGAGATCACGCTCATTTAACGGGAGAATTTCGGTGATTTGGGAATTCCAATTGCAACTTAAATTATAAAAACAAGTTTATTATACCCGTTGTCTTTCATAATGTAAGCGATCACGACAGCCACTTCCTTATTAGGGGCATTGCAAAATTGGATAGCATTCATTTGGTTCGGATAAATAAAGAAAAATATATTGCTTTTACGTTGGACGACGAAGAAAGCGACATACATTTCCGATTCATAGATGCAGTTCGGTTTATGAATCCTTCTTTAGGCGAATTCGTTTCTACAGCCTCTATTAAAGACTTAAAACACCTAAAATCCGAATTCAGTCATCTCGATGACGATTTGTTTAAATTACGTGCGCGCAAATAATATTTTCCTATGACTACGTAAGTTATTTATAAAAATTAAACGATACGCGGATACCCCCCAATTGACGCATTTTACAATAAATTAAATGGAACGTAAATATCCAAAGACGATTATGCGCATGCGCAAAATGTTTGGCAAAAATTTAAAATTCAAAATTTAGACGAATAAAACGGATATTCTACTCCTCTGCGACGTGTTTCAAAATTTTCGTGAGGTTAGGCACAAAACACACAACCTTGATCCGGCTTGGTACTACACGTTGCCCGGCTATACTTGGGATTGTATGCTAAAGTATGCCCATTGTAAATTGGAACTGATAAAAGACATTGATATGTTCATGTTTGTGGAAAGAGGCATTAGCGGAGGAATGTCTCAATGTAGCAATCGATATTTGGGGGCTAACGACAAATGCATGGACGAAAACTACGATCCGTCAAAACTTAGTCAGTATTTACTGTATTTAGACGTAAGTAACTTATACATCTGGGCCATGATTCAGTACTTGCCTTACGGCGACTTTAAATGTGTAGAGAATGTGAATAATTTTAATATTTAGAATATTTTGGATGATTTGGACGTAGGCTATATTTTAGAATTTGATTTGCAGTATCCATAGCACTTGCACGACCTTCATCGGTATTTACCGCTATGCTGCCAGCATCTCAAACCACCAAATGCGAAGACAGCTAAATTAATGACCACCCTGTATAACAAAACAAACTACATTTTTCATTACCGCAATTTGAAACAGGCTTTGTCAAACGGTCTCGTTTTGACTAAAATTCATAACATTCTAAGTTTTAATCAGTCTGCTTGGTTAAAGCCGTAGATTGAACTCAACACTAAACTTTGACAATCTGCAAAAAACAATTTCGAGAAAAACCTATTAAATTATTCATCAGCGCCATCTTCGGGAACACAATGGAGAATATTCGCAAGCGGCGTATTATTAAACTCATTAGATAATGGGGGGCCGTTACGGAGCCAAAAATTTAATTGCTACCCCAAATATCCTAAACCGAATCATCTTTGATGAAAATCTTATGCCTATTGAGCTCGCCAAAGCTGAATTAATATTTACTAAACCTCTATACATCGGCATCGCCATTTTAGATATTTCAAAACTTGTGTTTACGACTTTCACTACTCCTACATGCTTAATAAGTTTAATGATAACGCAGATAATTGTAAAATATTATATACTGATACAGATAGTTCAGTGTACCAACTTAAATGCGAGGATACGTATAGGGAAGTATTAAAACTGATATACATATGAATGATGCTAACGATTACCCTGCTAATAATAAATATTTGGTTCCTCTAGTCATAAGAAAGTTCCAAGGCTAATGAAAGACGGGTTAAACGGGCTATTAATAACTCATTTTGTCGGGTTGCTTTCGAAAATGTATGCTTTTAAGGCTGAAAATGGAAAATGCGTCGCAAATTAAAGGGCGGTAGATATAATATTGTAAAAAGTAAAATAACTTTCGAAGATTACGTAGCCTACTTGAGGTTTCGTAAATCGAAAGAAATTGTTCAGTGAAGCATCAGATCCTATGCGCATAACGTTTATAGCATAGAGAAGCGTATAAATGGCCTAAATTATTTCAACGACAGAAGGCATTTACTAGATGATAGCACAGACACTTTACCTCACGGGCATTACAAAACTTTACATTATAGATTAAACTCATCTTGGTTAATTGTAAACATTTTAAACTTGTTTTAGTATTTAGCTATTTTTTAATTAGAGTAAAATTGCTTTTGTATATATGTATGCAATGAACATTTAAACTTGTTTTAGAATTTAGCTATTATTATTGTTATTGTTATTAATTAAATTAAATAAAACTGCTTTTGTAAACATAAAACACTTTGTATTTGTAAAATCTTTTATTTTATTTAGCTATAATACATTTCAAAAAAACTTAAGAACCAATTAAGTAAAATTGAAGTATCTTCCCAAGTAGGTTTTGGAAGTCCCAGCCACTTGATATACGCCTTCTTTACTTTACGTTTCAGCACTTTCTCAACCAGGTAAACGTCATAGTGAGCCGTCTTATGGAGTTCCTACTAGTAGAAACCACCAAGGATAGGCTGATTCTGCATGTCAATGAGTTTATAGGTAACTGGGCTTGTTAATTGAATTTTAACAATTTTAAACAGTTGAGTGGACCAACCGGGCGTAAATCCTTTTTCAAAAACCCCTTTGAATTTACTGATTCGTACTACCTCACCAACTTTGTATCGATGTTTGCCGAACATCTTCAAACGATTGTATACGTGATCGAGTTTCGTGTTAGAAGTGACTTCGACTGGCTTCATTCCAATAGTTCAATGTCTACGATTGTTTTAGTTTTTGATGACGTCATCCAGCACGTCAATCCAATGATATTTACCCAGCATACTAAAAGTCTTGTCTTGCTTAATCGTTTAATAGCCCGTTCAGCCATTGCAGCTTTCTCCGTCGAATACGTTGAATAATGATTGATACTATAGGCCTTCAATAACTTTGCAAATTTATCGTTGCAAAACTCGTTGCCGTTATCGGACTGAACATTTCGAGGAACACGTGCATCACTTTTAAAAACTGAGGTCATAGCTTTAGTGACATCTTCACCGGCCTTTGACTTTAACGGGCGAGCCCATAAAACCTTTGAATAACAATCAATGACCACTAAAATGTATTTGTAGCCCTTATTGTGTTTGGTGTACGGTATAAATTCGCCAAAATCTATCTGCCACTAATTATCAAACACTTTTATTATTGTACGCCTCCGAGGATAGTTTCTCCAAGCGGATTTATGCAGCTCCTTTACGATTTGTTGTTTATACATTATAACTTGATAGTTTATTGACGGCCTACGCGTAAAAACTCGTTATTTATAGGATTGTTATTATTTCATCATCGTGAGCTGAATGGCCTGCGAGCTTTTCAGTCCAAAGAAGCTGTAATTTGTTGAGTAATTCGTGAACGCTGTCCCAATACTTGCACTCATACATATTAGGATATACTTCTTTGAAAAGTTGACCTCTTAGACTACCATAACGCTTTTTTTTACTTTGTGTGCCACTGCAGCAGCTGACATTTCTCGTCTTTCGCCTTCATCCAACATATGTTTGATTGCATTTACATACTTGTAAGACTTATTTCCCCTGATTGGACCTAAAGAACTATAATCGCGTCTGATTACGTTTGTGCTCAATACTATTTTTCTATAGTTGTTTGTATCAGCTTGCGTGACTTGTAACAAATTAGGCTTCTTTATAATCAGCAATTTACATAAGATAGGCGCACCGCCATATTTTATGATCTTGATAATAAGGCCGTTGTCTACAACTTCTGCAGCATCTTCACCGATGTTCCATTTATCAGTATTGACATTATACGCAATTCCATACGTTGTATCAACAATATTTTTTCGGTATTTCTTATCATAAGTTCAACATAATGGCGCGGGAGTGGTGCATACTGCTCGAAGGGGGCCTCAGCAGTATTAGAATCTTCTAGCATGGACAGCAACTTTGCCGAATCGATATAAGCTGAAGGGGGCGGTGACAGCAACAGTTGCACGGCAGGTGATTGACCTATGGTGTCTATCGATACATCCCGAAGAAATTTAACGTGACCATCATCAGGAGCTGATTTAACTCGCAAACGCGAAGAAGATGTTCGTGACAATAAAAAATTTGGCATTCGGGTTTCTTTTGTGCTAGTTGGAGTACTAGTAGCAGCAACTTCTTCTTCTTCTTCTTGCTTCTTTATGGGGAACGATGGAGATTGTAGTTGTTGATTAATTTTAGAAGCAATTTCCGTAAGAGGGCTTATAAGTTTTCTCTATAGGCATCTCAATGTTTCCTTGACCTCGCTGTAATCCTTGATATTTAAGTTTTACAGCAGAACGAGTTTCAGTAATTTTAAGCTTTAGCTTTCTCCATTTCGCATCCATATTTAGGAAACCTTGAATAGCTTTTTTAAAAGTCCCCGCAGACAGATTTAGCAAGTCCTGAAACAGCTTTTAACAGGTCTGGAACGGCTTTGAACAAGTCCTGATCAAAGCTCACCGATTCTGCTGATCAGAGCTCTTGCACTTAATGAGTCTGTTCACGAGGAAGCTGCATACAGGATTGAAACATTTCTTACTTTAGTTGTTTATTATATACTGGTCGAAACCTTTTCTATATCTAGCGGCTTTAATGTCGAAATCTTTGTGAATACTGAGAAAGCCGTAAGCTCCTTGCCAACACTTTGAGCAGATTTCTCTAAATTCGTCGTAAGGCATATCAGTTCCAACGTGATCTTCGTAAATGAGCTTTAAATTCAGATCTCCCTATTTAAACAGCACTAACATGGTATTGTGATGAGTTACTCCGCACCAATGACATGCAACTATATCACTTCCTTTAGTGTAAAACAAGCCGTTAGTTACAAAGGCTTCGGGTGAAAATAGTTCTTTCCATAAACTAGTTCCTTGCGAATCATTAAATAGGCATACTCGGTGATGCCAAACATCGTATGTATAATTATGCATAAACTTTGCTGCTTCCTTGCACATGGTGCGTACGCACACGACTACTGATGAGCTTTTAAACTTTTCTACACATTCTTGAAAAAGTGGTGTGCAACAACGGTCTTCCATCTGTTTCCCACTTTGGGCCTTCTCTCTCTTCTGAATTGTAATTTTTGCAGTAATCGCATGCGCAATCGTGGTCAGAATTCTCAACACAAATTCTAATCATGGCGGCTTCGGGTATGATCGTTAAAATACATTCTCCATGTAGCGAAAACGGTTTGTAATAATCTACAATATCCCGCTTAATAACATTAGAATCATTGTCCAGCCAATAAACGTTAACATATGTAGATGAACCCATACTGAGTCTCTCCCTATTCAAGTTGGTACGACACTAAAGCATCATTTGAATTGCATCAACTTTAAAAGTACGTGTGCTTCCGTTTACATGTAATCATATGGAAAAACGTAACTTCCAGCCCCAAAATTTGAAAATTTGTATGTATTCTTTTGGTAAAGTAGCACAAACTGGAGGAGTGGGGGTAGCTAAGTCACTGATAGTGTTCATTTTTCCCGAATCTTCTGTCATGGGTACGTGCACACTGAAATGAACCGATTCGTTTGCAGCAGCCGAGTTAGTCTAGCGTTCTCGAAGGAAAACTAAAGATGGAATATTATTGTTGCGAGCTGAAGTATTTTCCACAGCCTCGTGATCAGGTTGATGGAGTAGAGTGTAAAAAGTGCGAAAGTTTTTCGTATTGTCGGTCTAATTGCGTAACCTATCGAACTAAAATGGCAGCTAAAAGAAAAAACAAATTTAATGATGATGATGAAGATATGGTTCCCCTAACTTAATCTGAAAGTGAAGAGGAATTTCTCCCTAGTCCGAATTCTCAAGTTGCGAATTTTATCTGGCCTGATTTTGTAGGTAAAATTTTTTTAATACCTTAGAATACATTTTGTAATAAAACTTACTTTATAGCCATCAAAGATACAACTGATGCTGAAGTTAAGGAAGACTCAACATGTGGTAACAGTAAACACCTTCAGCGGGAAGACGAAACCGCAAACTTTAGCTGCTCCAATTTAGAAGCTGTTGTGCAGGAAGCAAGTAAGTTTTTATTTTTCATTATTCATATTTCTAATGAAATAATGCTTGTAGACAAAGCCGAAACGCATCTATTATCTGGATTGATGGTGTTCATCGATGACAACATTCCTACGCAAGTAGTATGCCAATTAAAATACAATTTTGGCCCTGAAGTGCGAATAAGTTCCTTAGGGTGTCGCGAAAGGTGCCGTTCTTTCAACATCGACGAATGGAACAGTATTTCTTCCATGAAAACTGAACAGTTTGTTCGAAATTTTCAAATGGAGGAATACCACGTAGGCTACGGAATTACAATCGACCTATATACACATTTTGAAGGCGAAAAAATCATTAGAACACTTCAAGGGAGCAACATTATTCAGTTTTCCAAGAACGGTATAAAATCTTTATTTTCGCTTAGAAATGCAGTAAATCAAAAATTAAGCTTTCTTAAACGTCACAAAAAAAACTGGAATTACGATTTGTTCGTAGAAAAGGTAGTCTAAATTCTTCGTAACGAGGGCCTAAGCGACGAAACAAGCATATTATGTAAAGGCAAGTTCTTAGCGCAAAACTTGGATTTTCTGTCGCTGAATATTGATGAAGACTTTACGTTTACAGCCGAGATTGTTAATATTTTTCCCAAAATCTTGTTATATATAATATTTCATAAAACATGTTATATGTGTAAATAATTTTAAATAAATACATTTCTAAAACTAAAATATTTAGTTATTCATATATTCAAATGGTGTTTATTGGATTGGTAGAACTATATTACCTTATTTTATTTTAAAGTAATGGTAGAGCTAGATTTCATTACATGCAAAATTATAGATAACTTATCAGCACCTTGCTAGTTGTCTATTATTAAATTTGCAGTTAAATCAAAGTTAATTTTTGAAACAGAAAAAGTACTAATCTTACAAAAGGCTTTTTTATGAATATGGACATTTTGAATTCGACAAAATGATATACGTATATGTGTGGAGTCATTTTTTAACAAATTCTTAAGTTTGAAATCAGTTGTTAGAGAGTTTTTCTCATAAGCTAAAATTTGAACATTTTAGCGCCATAAATATAGCTTTTAAAAACAATTTTTACAAGTCCACTGGCTTTTTATTAAATTATTATTGAATTTTAGCAAGATATATGTAACGTCATTTTTAGCCTCATAAATTTTTGTTTGAAACTAGTTGTTAGAGGGATTTTGCTCTTAAGTTTAGATTTGAATATTTTAGCGCCATAAATCTAGCATTTAAGTAACTTTACAAGTCCTATTTTTGAATTTTAAGTATGAATATTAACGTGTTTTTCTTAGGGATTTTTTATTTTAAGTTTAAGCTTGAATATATAATTTGAATAATGTTTAAATAAAAACGTTAAAGCTTAAAATGTGTTTTTATTTATTAAAAATAGCTATAAATTTGCTTTTTAGATAACAGCCATGAATATACTATTTCCAAGTTATAAATTACATATATTCGTGCCAAAACTGATAGCGCTTATCACTTCCTTTAGTTGTCTATTATTAATATGCATATCTTTTTTTAATTCAATGTATAAAATAAACTCGATTTTTTACCACAAATTAATTTTTTTACACAAAAATTTTTTTCTCAAGTTAAAATTCGAATTTTGAATTTAGAAATAAAAATAATTACATACGTACATATGTATTTAAAATATTCAAAAGAATTTTTAGAAGCCCTTAATGCATTTTGAATTTTAGCGACGCAACTCTTAAGTTTGAATATTAGCTTGTTAGGGATATCCCTCTTAGGTTAAAATTTGAGTGATAATTTTACCAGTTCTTTTATTAAAAGAATACGCACTTTAAGTTTTATACGTGACCTCATCTTTATTAAACATGATAAGTACTAATTTGACACATTTAACAATACATTTACAGATAGAACTGGTAGTCCAATGCGCACATCCGTTAACTAGAGCAATTTTCGACCGGAAACCTCGAGTTGAAATCGCAAAAGGAGTTAAAAGAATTTGACGTCATACACACACTCACACTATTACAGTTTCCACACATCAACTTCCAACTTATAATTTTATATGGCATCAGATTTCGAAATGCGAATTCCTAAATGATGTATCCTTTCAAAATGGCCGACACTACGCAACTCACAGACTGTAGCGATGTAGATAAATGTTAAAGTAAGTGGGGGGTCGGGGTGCGAATTGGGTAGACTGTATCGCTAAACTCACAGGTGGCGTGTGGTGATGTCGAAAACCAAAGCTATATCAAAAACTACATTGCTACACATAGATGTCCCGTAGTCAAGTTGAAAACCTTAACCTAACAATAACTACATAGCTAAACACACAGATAGCGTATGCGTTCACTTTAAAATAATGGGGGCCCCATTTCTACTGCTGGGTCAGGGTCCGCGGGCCCCGTTTCTACACCTAGGGCTTCGCCATACTTCAACACCTAGGGCTACGTCCCTCAACCAACTCAGCGACCATCGTAGAACCCACTTCTCTTTCAAAATTCCCGATGTCACGTGAGTTACGTGGCCCCACGTGTCTGATAAAGCTGTGCCCCTGAACCAACTCAGCGGCCATCTTGGGGCACCTTTTTTACTACTGAAGTAGAGCCCGGGGCCCCATTTATGCACCTAGGACTTCGCCACACTTCAACACCTAGGGTTGCGCCCCCCCTCCAAATACTCTGACAGCCATCTTGGGGTCCACTTCTGGTCCCGCAGCCCTATAGCATATCTACTAATACAAGTGCTCGAATAATTCTGCTTCAAGTACAGGGTTTTAATATTTCCCAAATTGCGAGGGAATTAAACGTTACCGTATGTATTTGTAAATAATACTTTCAATAATTATATATATATATATATATATATATATATATATATATATATATAT
>JAHWXV010198330.1:0-17987 GCA_024586415.1 Phrixothrix hirtus | reverse complement strand
AATCCGATACGCTTTCAGTAGATCCATTCTGTACTTCTCATCTTTGGTTCCAATAATTCTCTTATATATTTCTTTCTTCTCCTTTACTGCATCTTTCACGGCATCATTCCACCATGCATTCTTTTTTGACTTTCCAATTGTACTCACTCCACATACTTTAGTTGCATACTATATCATATACTATATCATGAGGCCTTTCAACCTCTTCCGTGCACATTCGATGCCATCTTTTCCAATTTCATACTTCCATTCAGATTTTTCTGACAACATTGTCTTCTCTAGGTTTTGTACGTATTCCTCTCTCACATTCTCCTCCTGCAATCTTCCCACTTTCACTCTAGCCTTTCTTACAACTGCCTTCTTCTTATATATCAACTTTCTGCTAATCTCAATTCTTGATATTACCAGAAAGTTATTCGTCCCACATTCATATCCTCTCATCACTCGTGTGTTCTTTACCAATTCACGTAACCTCTCATCATAAACGATTAAATCAATCATCTAGACTCCCTTCTTTGCCACGTATGCAAATGGCTATCCTTATATTTAAACCACGTATTCGGTACAAGCATGCCCTTTTCTAAGCACAGCCCAACTAACGCTTCCCCATTCTCATTCATTCTGGGATCTCTGTAAGGGCCAATTACACGATCTATGTCTTCCCTTCTTACTTCCACCCATCCATTCAGGTCACCCAGTAAAATCACTCTATCATTCACGTGACATGCATTAGGTACCCCTTCTAACTCTATCCAAAAGGTTTCATATTCATCCTGGTTATCACCATTCACCGGAGCATAACACGCTACAACCACTACTTTCTTGATGCCTATCTTCATTCGAACCCAGAATAGCCGGGAAGACACCAATTCATACTCCCTTACATGCGCTTTAGCAAATTCACTAAAATTCAATCCCACTTCCTTTGAAACATGCGTCCAACTCTATGCTCCATACCAGAAATCTATACTTCCCTCATCCATCTCTATCATTTCTTTCCCTTTCCACTTAATTTCACTCACACACAGCACATCTAATCTTCTCTCTCTCTCTCTCTCATTTCACTCAAAATCTTGTGTTTCTTTTCAAATATCCCTCTTACGTTCCACGTTCTCACTTTCTATTCCATGTTATCGCGTTTATTCCAAGGTGGGCCGATCTTGTTCAATCTCAGCCGCGCACCATGGCTTTGATGTTCGAGACATTTATTTGATTCCTTTTAGCAATATTTTTAAAGGTAGACCTGGTTGCTAGCCTAGAGCTACCCTATGTCGATGTAGCATTCCCTACTTACGGCAGCGACACCATACCGGTCAGTATTGACGTATTTAGCCTATGTGATACAAGCACAGTCTCAATCCCAGAATTATCCTAAGCATGCCTAATGCTATTCCATACAGACTAAGCTTCCTATCATTAACAGGTTACTCTACAAGACAGCACGTAGTTGCCCGTGCCTGTACAGATAAACCTAAGAATTTGGAAGCAATTCTAGTCATCTATTTAGGCCTCATGCCCGGAGACAGAAATTCGGCCAACACGGTTTTACTAGTAAAAATTAAGTCAAGCGTCTTTTGATAAATATAAGAATTACACATTTACGTCAAGCTTAATTGAAATCCACTAATATTTTCAAATTATTGAGATATTTCTGCGTTGATGGTATTTTAGGTGCATCTGTAATGCGCAACAACAGATTGGTTGTTGAAGAATGAAATTTTACTCGGATAGCTCAGCTGTAACCAGTAGAGTAGAGGTAGGTCAACAGTTAAATCGTTTGTTTCTTCTACTCAGGACATTTATCTCAAGTAGACGAAGTGTTCAGAGGGATTAAACTAAAGAGATTGCATAAACAGAATTATTTAGGCGCTACCTTTTTGCAAGTTCGATTAAGTCTGATAAAGTTGTTCAAAAGGCGTTCTTAGAATGTCGGTTTATGTAATTACCAAGGCGAAAGTGAAACCTAGAAATCAATTTAAAACGTTCTATAAAAAAATGATTTTAGACAATATAATATTATCGCTCTAACCTGAATGAAAACATTGTTAGAAATAAACAGAAACTATGTGGTGCACGAGAGACCCTAAGGGGTATTAATTTATTATTTGCCTTATTTCATTAGGACAACATAAATATTTCTTTTAAATTTAAAGATTGTTCGAATGAAATTAAATGTTATAAATACAAATTCTTGCTCATAAAAGTGTGAACAAAACAATTCCTTAACAACTAATGAAACGCTATTTGAATTGAATAAAAGGTATCGAAATAAAGAGTCTAAAATAAATTATTTAGGTCTAGAACAACTTGTCGAGCTATTCAACACGAACTTTGTATGTGAGGCGGAATAAATTCTTGTCGTAATTTTAACATTAACCCAGCGCATTTTACACCGTTGTTCGATACATATCCAGCAGTGTGTTTTGACATTTATTGTGTAGCGTTAAGACAAAATTGAATCCAGTTCGATTTTTGTACCCTTTTAACTGATTGAAATTTGTATTTAGATTCTAACAAAGTTTGAACTACGTTTTATTACTAGGCCTTATTTACTAAATGTAAAAGAAAATTATTTCGCACTTAACGAAAGAAACTATTCAATTAAAAATATTATACTGAATTCAATAACTTTGGTTTTCCGATTTGTTACGTTTCTTATGACTTGATTAATTATAAATTCTTTTGATTGCAATAGTTTACCCAGGATTTCTGTACCCTATCCTTAACCTATACGCTTTGCGACCAATTTAGAAGAAAACGTAGGTGAAGAAGAAGAAACTGAAACTAAGTACGGACAGACAGAGAATGATATGACGTTGAATAATGGTGGGGACGATTACCAAGACAAGGTAATACGGCAGTCGTACTTGCAGGATTAATGTTCGATGCTGAACGAGGCTAAATCTTTCTTCCTAGAGCTCAATGGTTTTCTAAACTTCCTTAATATCAGGATCTTTGACAAAAATTCGGAAATCTCTGGTCAGACCTCAACATTATGGAGCGCAACATCTGCAGCTTCTCAGAAACAACCACTAAAATTCAAAAGACGCAAGCTATTGCAAATTTCAAAAACTTATTAATAGAAAACGAATCACATACCTTAAATTATATTTAAGTGGCCGCAATAAAATTAAATTTTCGTTAACCGAACTGTGTTTACAGAGAGCACTCCTCTTCTTGGCGAACAATTCTGTAATGATACTCGACGCGCGCGGGGGACATATCAAAGGCAATACGCGTAATAAACTAAATACTTGCAACCTCGAGAGACCGTCAGCGGTACTCAAACAAAAAAGATAAGTTATACAATTATTGGCTAAAGCCAAATTCAAGCGCCTTGTTTTATCCAATAAGTTTACTTAATCAATAACTAACCCCTAAACTAATTCAAAAAATCTCTTAGTCCAAATTAGACCTTGACATTGGGATATTGTTTTATAGTACCACTGGTTTCCGTTGTTTAAAAGTTTAAAGGATTTTGTTATCATTTTCTTATATAATAATAATAATAATTATATGCCTTACAATACAATAACTTTTAAGATTTCCTTGGGTGTCCAAGAAAATGTATACTACACATTTGAACGAAATCCCTCATAAAAATTATCTCTTTAAAATACCTTTAAAGAATTATCTAATATAAAAATAGATAATGCATTATAAATTCTAATAAATGGGCTATTAGATACTCTATTTTGATCAATTAAAGTTATTCAAATAATTATGGACTATTTTGTTATCGTTTTCTTAAACCATGCGGTTTACACGGTGTACCGTAAATACTTTATGAAATTTTAACGGTATATAAATGCAAATCAAGCACAATTTTGAAAACATAAGTAAAATTCCAAAGTTACTCATTAAAAAAACCAATTTCACATTGTTTGGAATTATATTTAGAGTAGGTAATAATCAAAGTTTTATCCTTATTGTTGCAAATACAAACGCGCTTGACGTAACAGAGTTATGAATCCACTAGTAAGCATCTAGATATCGGGCACGTTAATAAACTATAATGAATACGATTAGAACTGGTCGTCATTCATTTTTCCTGATAAAGTTGCGTAGATAACACGACACGATTCAGTATACTAGCACGCTGGTTGTCTCTAGATTGTCTATGTTAAGATATGCTTGCAGGTATCATCAAAATTTAGGAAAGTGGGTACCGCTCCATTGTTGATACAGCCAATAGAAAATCTGATACCAAACCTAACCTTAAATACTAAAAGGTGGAAAAAATATTTACAAGAGCAAAGATAATTCGAATAATTAAAACTTAAATTGAAAAACAATGCAGTAAATGATTTATTGTTAAGTCAGAGTACATTCAAATAACAATAGGTAAAGTGTTTTGCTTTCAAAACATTTCATAAATGACTTAAGCACCTAAGTATATCGAAAAAATTAACTGAGTAGTAAATACACATCGTCTAAGCAAACATACTTCAATTACAATAATCACCTCAAATTTAAAGAGATACTAATTCACCTAAAAAAAGCTACCAAAAGAATCTACTTTTAGCAATAGTCAAATTGTACGAAGCATTTTGTGTTTCTTCGAAAGTTATTAGGTGACGTCTGCCTAGACTTGCTCGGCATAAACTAACTATAAACGCTAATTATGGAATGTAAAACCAAAAATGTAAATTTCTGTAGTTAATTGTGAAGGTGAGATTTGTAACTGCATCTTTACATTATTAATTCAAATAAACAAATTGTAAACGATTTTACATTTTAAAAAATAAAGAAAAAGTTATATCTTATAGAAGTTTATATATTTGCTGAAGAAAGGAAAGTTACTTCTTAACATATTTTAAAATTTACATTAATTATTATTATTTGTATTTATATTTTATCGAAATTAAATGTTATTATAATACTATAATAATTTAGGGGGCAAAAGTGAAGTATTAATAATATTGCATGGGTTATATTTATTAATAGAACTAAATTCAGAAATGTATAGTAAAACTAAATAGCGTAGGAAAATAATTATTTCATATGTTTAGATATTCGTAGATTGTGTAGAACGATGAGATGCACGTGTGTAGAAATTGGCCATAAATTTTTCGCGAGTTCACATTTATGTTGAGGCTTAATGACAATACTAACCCAATTTGGTTACCAAAGGATATTACAATTTTTAAATCTTCCAGATTGAGTTTTCTAAAGAAAGAAACGTAAATAACTACCTTAGATACTTCTCAGCCTCTTTGAAGCCATAGATCGAGCCTGGACTGGTACTTGTGTGGTACTATGACGGCTTCCTGTCACTTGATATTTCTGCCGGGAAGTAGGCTCAGTCGGAGATGGGTAAGGGTTCTATGGTCATCTCATTCGAGCTATTTAATTCACTGGCTAACTGTGAACAGAATTTATTAACTTAAAGGAAACTTAAGTTGAGTAATCTTCACTTTTTGATTCTACCTCGTAAGTTTATTTATTTTGTCATTAGGCCTTAATAACTTTTTAAGTTTACCCTGTATGCTTTTGTTTTACGAGTTTTGGATTCAGTATACACTGCAAAATAATTTATTTCGTTTTTGCAGTCTGTGCACTTAATAACTGTTTACTTATTTTTTAATTTACTTTTAATTGTCAATTTGAATTCAACTTGCACGTTTCAGATTTAGTTGCGCTTAACGCTGCATTTTTGGTTATTTATTAACTCACTCAGTTCTGTACTTTTATCAATTTTTATTATTTTTGAGCTTAAGGCTCTACTTTTGTGATTATACCTTGTATTAAATCAACCAAAATTTATTAATTATATTTATTATTTAACTAGGCAAAAAGAATTATATACAGGCAGGTTTTCTTGCAACTACTATTTTCAGACATATTCATTTACAAGAACGTTAATTTTATTCCTTTTTAAATAATTGTTCAGTTTCGCAAACAGCTCATTTTTGGACCGGTTTATGACCTAACAAGTGTACTTTAAGTGTGATGCGCAATAGAGTGTTGATGAGCTTTAAGACGGCAATTTGCAGGTTAATGCGGATACATTCACCCTTCGTTTTATTTAATTTTAACGATGGTAAATTCGGTATTTTAGTAAGCGGTTTGGTCAGTGTATTGCATTATTTTTAGCGTTTAGTGGGTGTTTGTCTATGCTTAATGAGGACTAGTTTGCGGCAATTGTTTCGATACAAGTACATATCAGAGATGTGATATAGGCGAAAGCACATACATATCAGAGTTAAAAAACCGTGTCATATAGGTAACTTTCAATACATACCATAGATCTGTCATGTAAATCAATGCGTTAAACAAAGAATTCACTCCGGCATTGTTTATAGTGTGTGGTGTAAAATGGTTTCAAGCAAGTGAATGGAATCTTTGGTTCCTAATTCAAATTACAAAGCGGTGAGTGTATGTAACTTTGTCTTTTGCAAATTGCCGTCGGTTAATAACAATAGGAAATTGTTTGTTTTCTCAGACGAGATAGTTAAATACTCAAGATAGTAGTATGATTATATCTTAATTCTTCGGTTTGAAATACTCGCTTTTATACGTTTTCGACGAAAGAAGGGCGGCGATATGAGCTAACTTCAAATTTTGAATTTTTTGATTTTTTCTCGGTTTAAAGGTTGTATTTTTGGTTAACTCGAATTTTGAAGCTAATCAAGTTTTAATCGGCAGTCGGTTCGGCTGTTATTGAATTTAATTGTATTTTATGACTTTTAAAATTTCTAACATTTTGAATTTAGGATCTTTCAGTTATATTTAACGACATTTTCTTACTTAACTACGAATAGAATAAATTTTTTTGTTTATAAAAGGTTGGTTTTAAATCGAATGCGTTTAATTATTAGTTAATTAATGAAATGAAGTTCAATTTTGTTTGAGTTTTGGGTACGTGTAAAATTGAACGCTTATCAGTTCATTCTACGAATTAGTTACCATCTGTTTGTCTGGCTTTGACTTGCATTCGATTTAAATTCCTGGAATGTTACATTTTTAATAATGGTTCTTTTAAGAAAATTAGATCTTATTTTTTTAAACAATTTCTGACTATTAACATCGAATTTTCCTTTTCTATTATTAAATTTTAGCAAAAGAATATTTTATAATTTACATTTGTCTGCATTTTTGTATTTTCAACAGTTTTATACATTTTTAATGCAGTTTTATTTAAAGCAATAGTTTATAGCAAAATAAAATGAAAATTGTCTTTTTCGTGGCGTTGCTCAAATTAACCGAACTTTTGACGTGTTTACGCTTTGAACTTCCAACAAACTTAATTATCACATAACAAACACTAATTAACACAACCGTAATTAAATTTGAAAGATGGGAACACGTCACAGTACTTGTATCACGAGAGATGCGGATATAACCAATGTTAACGAATTATTTTATATTCTTTGTACATAAATCTCTGATCGTGAAAATAACCCAGAGAAAACCATTAACAGATACACAAAGACATTAATTTCTAGACACTCCAAAAGTTTAAAAATACGTTACATATGAAATCCATAATGTTTCAGAGCAATATACATTCAATAAATAAAATTATTTGTACAGCACTATTTCTAGAAGAAAACACAGCTGCTATTGATTGTCCTTTGGCAGATTGAGTAATTACTCTAAAAAATTAATTTAATTAATTTACTTTCATTAAAATGTCAACTGGTTGTAGTTTTGGGTAACCAACGTAATTTTAAAGGATTTGTTATTGTCTTAGGGACCAAAGACATTTTTTGCAGAACAATAGTTTTATAGTTCTACTGTTTTTGCCTGAGAGCTTGAATATAAATTCATTATTAAGTTTATTTAACGTTGTAGGGCCCCACCAGACGACGATGAATAAATAAAAAATCCCAAGTTAATATATTGAGAAAATAAAATGTCAGTATGTAAATTACAAATTTATAAACACAAATATTTCCTAAGAATGAAATACAAAGACCTTTTCGAAACTACCTCGGATGTATATCAAACAAATGTAAGCAACGTGGTTCAATGACTGGACCGCATCTGAGTTAATTTACTATTCATAAAATAATTTTTAAATTTTAGAATAAAATTACGTTGAACGTTTAGGAAGTTTTAAATTTTCTTCTAATTTGATTTTATATTTTAATGCTTATTTATATTATTTTCGGAGTAAATAATATGTATTGAAAATTTGTTGTTTGTAACAGCTTGAGCTTTCTTCGCACAAATACTATCTACGCAGATCTTAAGTGTTTACGCTTTAAAACTGTAGGTACCTAGGCTGTTCGTATTGCAGACCTCTGAGTTCGTGATTTTCACGTTTGTGCATCCCTTGCTCGCGGTTCGATTTGAAATCGCGTAAACACTGGATACACTCCCGGACTGTTTTAATTTCAATTACGTTCGCTTAGAAATCGCTTTAAAGGCTTCGTTCTGTAACAGACTTTACTTTAAAACCTTTATTTGTATGTTTTTTTGAATAATTAATTTATTTTAGCTGTATGATTTACAATGCGCTGGTGTTCGCGTTGTAAGTTATTCTAGCACTTCACGAAAAAGATTTTATCAATTTCTGTGGATTCTCTTTCCTGATTTGTTTGTCAAATCAGATGTATGCATTTCAAACTAGACTTACTGCATGTCTAGTTTAAAATCGTTGGAAAATCAATACTGTGTATTCCATACGATACCCTGAGTTGGTGATAATTTATTTTACATTGCCTCTTTTAGGTTTTTTATACTGTATGATTCCAGAATCCTTCTTGTATACTCCTTTTATTTGGTACAATTTGTCCGCGTACTTCGATCTTTAGTTTACTTTACCTACTAGGAAATTTTATGTCAATTTCGCGGATGTAACTGTCACTCTTGTTAAAGTTAATTACTTCCCAACTATCCTTTAATTTTATTATTTAAGAAACTACTTGGTTTAGGTTTAAAACACGGTTATATTCTATTTTATATACAATCTTTTCAGAAAAATGTTTCTAATGGTGGATCTTGTTTGTATTAATTTACGAAGGTGTTTAAACTGCTTTATAGAAATTAAATGCAGAGAATGTACTAGAAATATTCGCGGAACTAAGTCGAGCAGTACTTCAAAAAATTATATCAACTAATAGTAATATATAAATTTCGAAAATTAACGTACAGCTTTTGGATACATCGATGTGTTGATGACATTTGTCCTAAACTAGCAATATATCAACGAATTTACCATTCGAGAAGTAGGCCATTCTAAATGTTAAAACTTTCAACAAAAATCACACACATGAAATAGAAACAAAACACCAAACGCTAAAATACGCACCAAATATATAATTCTATACCGCACACTTGCAAGCTTAATAATAAAATAAGTCATTAAAAAACTAACATTGTAAACTAAGAAGGTAAAATAGTTTGCATGCATTACAATACAATTAATAATTAAACTGAAATGAATTTCAAATGTGCAATCTCATACTTATTACTAGTGACATATTTACATTTTTTTTACATCCAGGTAATTGTCGTGTCGTGTCTAGGAAACATTAAAGATTCTCAAAAAGGTTCTATTTACTGTTCATTAGTTCATGATGAGGTTTCTGTTGAGAATTTATTTCGCATTCTTATGGTAGGATACTGTACCTTAAGTTTTCGTAAGATACACCCTGTATAGTTCTTTACACACCCAGTACTATTCATTATTTGCCCGCCTCGACTGGTGTAGTAGTTAGCATGATAGCTTTTGCACCTAAGGGACGCAGGTTCAAACCCGATCGAGATCGGTAAATTTTTCAGCGAAAAAAATTGAAAAAACATGTCTTCTTCTCGGATAAGGAAGTAAAATCGTAGGTCCCGTGTCAACATTAAGTTTGGCACTTTAAAAATCCCTAGTGGCGGTGGAACTCCTCCAGATTCAGCTAAATTGTAGTTAACATGGCGTAATGACTATATTAAAGTTCTTGTTCAAAAGAGGGCGGAGGGAAATTCCCCATCCCGAACCCTCGTCCACAAAAATAAACAAACATACAAACTATTCACTACTTACTCAATATTAATGAAAACTATTCAGAGACAATATTCAGGTTGGAACCTAAAGGCAGCTATAAAATGCCACTAGTTATCTTCCCGGGTTATTGTAGAGTAATTTATAAAGTTTGATATCGTTTCACAGCTTTTATTAGTGGGAGAGATAAAGAAAGTCAAGCGCCGATGAGTTCATAATACTCATAACTGATGAAAAACCTATGTTTGTTTACAGTATATATGTAACAATAACGAGGAGCTGGAATATTTGAGAAGTTATTACAGTTTATATAAATATTAACTAAACTAGAGCCAGGTAATCAACGAGACTGGAATTTACCAAGATAAACAGTTTAATAGAGTTACAGTGGTTACAAACAATAGAAATCACCAACACACCTATCGAATCTTGTTGAACGTAATAAAGGTACCTATCACCTAAAATAAAAAGCTGAAAAGTGGGGATTAAATTATTATTATTATTAAATGTTATGTGACCAAGATAAGCAGTATTCCATTTCTTACGCATTTAAATACTCACCCAAGCATGCTTAAATTGAGATAATCGATGTTGGGCTAAGGAATCCCAAGCAGTATGCTAGAATTCATATGTGAGGTATTCAAATAATATTTTAAGGTCCAATTTACAGTCCTAACTTCTCTAACATAACATGCCAATCATTTCTAACACCAAAATATCACATTTTTGTTATCAAAATTACATCATGACATCTGAATGTCCGATTTTTGACGTTAAAATGACAGCATTATAACTTTCACGCTCTTGATGTCAAAATGACTTAAAAATAGCATCTGGTCATATTTCTAACACCAACATGGCATCCTTGTCACATAATTATTACATTTTCGACACAAACATTTTAAAACGTGATCATTGTGATACGTCATTATAATCTTGTTATACAAGATGAAGTTCTATTAAAATTAATTAGTAAACACATTGTTGACATACAATAGAAGTTGATATTAAGAATGAGGTACCTTTATGATATTTTCTAGAACTGATACTTTACTTTATGAGTGGAAGTCATTTTAATACCATATACTGACGCCCAAATTATGTTAACAATAGGGTATCATTTTGTCACCAACCTTTAGTAACTGATGTTGTTATGATAACCAGATATCTGGCATCATTTAGAAGTCAGGGTGTTGTTTGGGATCTCGTCTCAAACTTGCTGAACCTTCTGGCAGAAATCTTAAATGTTATTTGAATGTGGTGAATATGCCGGGTCTTACACCTATTATGACCCAATCTTGTTCAATATGTGATAAATCAGTAGAACGAGAAAGCTACTGGAATAAGTTAACATTTCTATCTTAAATGTTCCTCCTAATAACTGTAATAACAGTATTGACACGAAGTCTAAGACATTACTAATGTAGCTTAACGTTCTAGGAATGTGTACTAAAGTGAAGTACTACCACAAGCAATTGCAACAGAAAACACTACAATGTGATATTCGTCTCGTCGTTGTACCACTTTCCTATGACTATCGTGAACCCACAAACATAGCTTTCATTCATCGTGAAAGATGACTTTATTCCAGTGCACTCCATCGTGCAGCATTAATGCTTACCACCAGATACCTTGGTGTAAGTGGTAAGCAGTGGTAATCAAAAGAATATGTTGTTCAATAAATAAAATACATTGATATTCCTCGTTCCATTGCTGCCAACAAGTCGTTTCCTACAACTCTAATGGTTGAAAATCTAACTCTAAGAACTGCAATATAAGAACGTAATCTTCTTGGTTTGTGGTATTCCTCTGAAGTCTAAAACCAGGTTGAAATTGAGGTTAGGTTTCTTGTAACAATCTGTTACAACAGTGTACAATTATTTAAACTCTACGATTTAGTCGACAGGACTACTCGTTAAGTATAACTTTCAAGTAGGTTTATTGACCGTAAGGTAAACACTGATGAAATTAAGGTGTTCTCAAAAACGGGTTCGATTAACCTGTTAACGTTAAAATTTACCAAACTTGACTTCACATTTTTATTTTCAAAAATTGTAATCATTTGTCTATATATACAAGGTGGCTCTAATACAATGTATATTATTTGATATACGTGTACACGGTCCCTAATGGACAGAAATTTATTGAAAAATTTAATCCAACTCGAAAAAAATGTTTCGTAAATTTTTGCGTCAAAATTTGTCATGAATACAACCCTAACTATGCTTTACTATGAAACATGATGCACACTACTTTCTTTTTGTTTACAAAATATCATTAAATACTTTATGGAGTTCATGACCGGCAGCTGTTTTAATTCGAGATTAATTTTAAATCACCTAAATTTGGTTTTTTCTATAAAGCTCTTATTAATTACAATTTATTTATCAAGTAATTATTAAAAAACTAGTTTGTTAAATATCTAAAATTGACATAAGTTTTAATTTTAGTATATATGTATACAATTAAATCTTGTTCGATCCATATTAATTTGTATAAAAGATATGTATTAATACATAAAAATTACGTCAAATTTGCATGAAGTTTATTTATTATTTTTATTTTGAACTACTTCCACAATTAATTGTAAGTTTTAAAACATTTATCAAAATGCATTCATAAAGTTCGTTTTTAATTATGTACAAAATTTAATCTACTAAGTAGAAACTCGTTTTTATTTCAAATGCGGACACTTAAAAGGCGACTAGAAATTTTAAGAAAGAATCAAACTTTCATTTTTAATCAGTAAATATGTATTGAATACATTTACGGATATTTTTGGAACACCCTATATTTTACAAGTATCCTGAACGTTTCAATAAGATTTATTTATAAATAGAATGTCTGTTTTTATGGAGTGGATAAAGTATGGAACATTGGAAATATTTTTAACACCGCTGAAATAATTTAAATGAAATTATGTACACAAAAGTTTTTATATACTGAGTTCAATGAAACTAACGTTAATTTCACTTAACATCCACTTTAGTCAGAAATGATAGTAATATTGTTATTTTAAATAAACACCCTGCATATATTTTTAGACTTGGATAGAACCGCTTTTTAGCAGTCCAGCAGTATAGGTTTTGGTACCATTATTTTTAATAAATACCGAGATAATAAGTAAATTGTCTAAAAATATTTATTTACCACTTCACTTAGTTACCCATGAAAACACATCAATAATAACTGCGAAGATGTTACCCACAAAGCCTCAAAAACCCTTAGTTTGAAACTTTATTGTTAGCAACACATGAAAACAACGAAAAACAATTAACACATGTTAATCTAAAATGATTAGAAAATTAGCAACAAAATCTATTCCCAAAACCTCCATTTATATTTTTTGATGTTTTAGCAGTGAATCTGGGCGTTTTCTTGTGATACTCTTTTTTAGATTTTCCAAATTATGAAGTGGTTCGCCATACACTTGAGATTTCAGGTGAATCCAAGAAAAAATCAAGTAAGGTAAGGCCGGGCGAACGCGGAGGCTATTCAATAGAGTATATTCGGCCTATCCATATATTTGGTAATAATTGCTTGAGTACTGCCTCACATTATTACACAAATGGGGTAGAACTCCATCTTCAAGAATTCCGCCATGTTAAAGTCCTAAATATGCCAATTATAAAGAAAGGACTAATTATTCTGTCTCTATAAATCCCAGCCTACCCGTTTAATTTTTGGGAGTGTTGTATATGTACATATTCTACCCAGTGGGGATTTTCTGTCCCCAATATCGGCAATTATGCCGATTAACGGTTCCATTAAGCAAAAAATTACTTTTTCCGAAAAAACTACATTCGTGGCAAAACTTGCATTGGCGTTACAAGCTTCAGTATAATCTCAAAAAATTGCAATCTGCTATTAAAATCATCTGGTACTTCATGATTTATTTGAACTTTATATGGATGGAAGTTATCTTTCTTTAGCGTTTGCGGTACTAACTTACGGCTAATATCGTGAATCCGCGCAAGGTTTATAGTCGATGTTTTTGGAGTTTCCTGGTCACCGCAATGTTTTGTGCTTTAGTTTCAGTAGTTGGTACTTGTGGACGTGGAATTTTACGTGTATTGTGAATGTTGCCGCTTGTGTTAACCTCTTTAACGTTATGGTAACAATAGTGCGGATTATTGGTTCTCGATTACAATGCACAATATTAATTATAACCTTTTGTTTTAAAAGATGACTATATCAAGTGGTAAATATATGTTTATAACATTTTAATTAATATCTCAGTATTTACTAAAAATAATAGTACCAAACTCTATATCACTGGACTTTTAAAGAAACGGTCTTTCCAAATCCAAAAATATGTACTTAGTACAACGTTGCTATCATTTTCTTTTAAGCCAGAAATTAAATGAAATTAACAGACTCGCCGTATATTAAAACTTTTGGTCCCAAGAGAATTAAAGTACTTTAATTCCTATATAAATAAAGCAAATCTATTGTAACAACAAAAGTTAACGCTGAAAGCGTTATTATAGCACTTCGTAAATAAAATTTAAATAGCATTTTGCGCGAAGCATATATTGATAACTTGAATGGTCTCTGAATGCCAAAATCGTGCAATTATATTTTCTTCGGCTCTTTTGATTTTAAATTATTCGAAAGTGCGAAAAATAATGTACCTCAGCATCAATTTAATCCCTCGAAGCATTATTTCTCGAGCGATGGCGGGAGAAATACAAGTTTTTCTTGGGTTTAAAAAAGGTACGTTAGTCCTGTGGTATAAAATATAGTATTATAGAATTTATTTTATCGTTTATTTAGCGTCGTATCAAGTAAGCTCAAGATAAAGCTGCGGTAAAATACCGTGCTCGAGATATGGTTTTTCCCGAATACCTATCGAACTAGCCACTTCAATTCGAAAAATTTCGAAACAGTACTGTCGTATACGGGAGTCAGTGACATTTGTGTTTATAGTGTATCGTTCACACGAACGGGCTTTCCTTTAGGGAACGGTGTTGCGCTGAAAATTGTAGCGGCTTCTGTATACGTGCAAAATGGTTGTCCTGTGAATTTCTGTCCCGTATTTGATAAATCTGTATACGTGAAAAAAACGAATCGAACAGTTATCGTGTGAACTTGGTCTAAAGGTACAAAACAACGAAAACAAGAAGCCTGCTTACCGGTAACCAGCATCGGTTGACGCAGCTAATTTTGTACATATACAGCTGTACATGATAAAAGTAGGCTCAGATTTATCTGCGTCGGTAACACGTGTTTGTTATATACATAAAATACATTTTTAATTACCAGTGAGCAGGGAAAGCAAAATTGATTGCAGTGATGTTTAAACTGTCAATAATATGGAGTAAAAGAAAAAACCCACAACAATACCGAAACATTTTTAGAGAAAATTTTCAGATATAAGGGGTGTAGGGTCAACACATTTATTAAAGTATTTTTGTATTAAAAACCGTTGTATAATTAATAGTAAATCTGGAATTGACAGGATAATTAACCTTACAGACAAATACTCGCACATTTTTAATTACTTACGGTCATAGAGAGCCAGGTGAAGGGCGTACAAAGTACCGGCAGACCGAACTTTAGGAAGGTCCCACAGTAAATAAAATAAAAGTGTGAAAAATAAACTCGTCACTTACTTATTTGTATGTCCATTACGTTAATTAATACTAAAGCACCATATTTTTATTGAATCTATAATCCTTTGTTTTAGTAAAATAACCAATATAGTATAGGTGTAAAAGAATTTATTTCAAGATCTTCCCAAGTTTGTTAATTTTTGTTAAAAATGTTTAACAACAATTAACATATTTGGAGACGAATTTTGAGCAAACTCTTTTACACCTACATAAATATTGTTTATGTGGTTTGAATCCACGTCCCTTACGCATAGAAGCAAACGTGCCAAGTACTAAACCAATCAAAGACGCCTCTAAAACTATTGTGAAAATTTACATAAAAACAAACTGGAATTTAAAGTAAAGCTACTTGTAATAATTATTAACATTAAGAATGTATTTATTAAAAATAGGCTCTTATACACCGCTACTATATGTGACGCCTTTAGCAAAAGAGACAGCGCTGTTAGGTAGTTGCCTAAAATACAGTCAACAAATGTTATTACTCATTCCATATCCATAAATATAATCCTTTATGAAAAAAATGGTAATTTAAATTGCTACCAATAGAACTATTCAATTAAATATCGATAATATAAAAAAAGCCGTTTATAAATGCTGATGATTCTCATGTGCTTATAAGTAAATAGAAACTCATTAGTCTTACACTCCCTTTAAAGCAGCCCTGAAAGTTTTCCAGCAACCACAAATAAATTTTGCCAGTATGCAAAATTTAATATCTTTTAAATTCCTTCACGTTCCCGTAGAACGTGACTATTATAGGGAATTGCTGATAAAAGATATTCAGTAGATAAAATATAATAAATCGTATCAAGAATGTACCATCAACTTGCTAAGCCTTCGAAGCGGTATTTGTGTTCCAGGCTGTTCTATTTAAAATAAATTCATTTAAATAATTAATATCGTAAAAAGGAAATTTATCATTTTCAATTTTTATTGATCACATAATGCAAAACAAGTGCTGTACAGGTGAACAACAAATTAGTTTTATTTCTTGACATTATACTCCACCTATTTATACATAAATGACAAAGAAATCAATATTGGAGCTTATTCAATTCCATTGCATTCCTATTAAAATATTTATGACGCCATTCAACGACAGCTACCATGACCTACTTGCAGTTTAAAAGGTCAAGTTGATGTCTGCCTTATTTCCGAATACCCGTTCATATTCCTGGAAGAATTTTAATATAATAAATAACTGTCACGGATATAACAATAAAGATATTAATATGAAATTCAGGTAAATGTTTAATAATTCATCAATTCAGTCTACAACAGTACAACAAGATTCAGAAATTGAGTTCTAAAACAAATGATAAAATTCATTAAATTGAACCTATAAAAATGGGTGGTTATTTATTAAAAAAAATTAATCATAAATTTTTTTTAAGCAGAAGTACTTCTAATTACATAAAAATTACGATAAACTTTATTACCTATAAGATTTTAGATAAACGGACTAATTAATTTTATATAAGGTCAAACAATATTTGTCACGTTGAAAAATTTTAAATCCTTGATTTTGATAAAACTCAAAATAAAATATCTACCCTTTAAAGTAACTTAAATAAAGGAATTAATAAATAATTAATAATTAATAAATAGATACAGAGTGTTGCGAAACGGCTGCCATTCATTTAAATGATAGGTAGAACATAAAAATGAAAGTGAATTACTTCAACAAAAAATACATAATAAATGTAAAAACATTCCAAAGTTTTGAAATGCAAATTATTTAGCGACACATGTATAATTGGTCATTGAAAATAACAGTAAGATATCCTAAAGAAGTTTGCTAAAGTATATGACTCAACAATGATTAATTCAAAGATATGAATAAGAAGGTTTCAATACTGGATTACCCTTAAATTAGAATAAAATTTATTATAGATCATTAGACCGTCGCGTTATAAAGTTAAATTGCTTTAGAAGAAATTTTCAATCTTTGTGTTTTGTTAATTTAACAATTAAAATATTATTAGTTTACTTTAAAATAGATTTTGAAACCCACGATTGGGTAATACAATTTCAATTTGAAAATTATGAATTTTTTATTAATTTATAATTTGTTACTATTGTTTTTAGTTAGCATATTTTAATAATTTTTGGATTTACTTGGTAGAGATGAAAAGCATTCGCTATGTTTATGGTCAGACCATTCGGCTAACAGTAGTTTAGGGTTAAAATTCACTTAAAAACACAAGTTGTTCGAAGACTAAACATAGTCCTTGAAAGAAGCATGTCATTTTTTAAGACGTACGAAAAATAGATAAATTTTAGACTCACACGAAGGAACAAATAAGTTCCAAAACGGCAGTAAAATTAGTTTGACATTTTAATTGATTATATTTCCTGCTTCCTAAGTTAAAAAACCCGAATTCTGTATTAACAGCAATATATATATATATATATATATATATATATAT
>JAHWXV010198292.1:0-17159 GCA_024586415.1 Phrixothrix hirtus | reverse complement strand
GTTAATGTGTATTAATGAATTACATAAATAAAAATATTTTGGGTTACTTTTTGGTTACATTTTTATAGCAAATGGTTACATGTTTTACTACTTTAGATGGAGAATTGCAATCCTAGCCCTGTAGTCTGTCTTCTTTAAGTTATGCCTATTTTTAGTCATTTAAGGTCAATGTAAAATTAACAAAGCTACAAACTTTTGCAAAATAATGACCGGGAAATTTAAATACACCAATCAATTTTGATCGTACTGTATAAATAATAATTGATTTAAATAAATCAACTAATATTATTTTAAACTATATATTTAGGTTGGTGGTAGTGTATTTTATTATGAAGAGCCAACAGTTGAAAAAGAAATAACAGACGAAGTAGAGAGTTTGGATAAAGAATTAAATGATACCAGGGAAGCTGCATTATTAGAAACAAAATTGTCTTCTCTTGTATGGATTTGTACATCTACACATGCTGCTAGTATAGTGACTGTTATAGATGCCAATAATCCTGCCGAAATACTAAATAGTTTTGGCGTTTGTGCTAATCATCTTTTATGTATAGCAAGCATTCCTGGTGCTAGTTGTGGTGATTATATGAAAAATGATAGTAATACCAAAGTTAATTTAACCAATGATGAATCCAAAGATAATAAAAATAAAGATGCCAATGGTGGAAACAATAATTCTAGCATCGATGGAGTTAGCGAAGAAAATACTAAAGAAGAAAAGAAAGAAGAAGCTGAAGTTGATCCTGAATTATTGGTAAGTACAAAAAAACAATAAAACTTTAGTTTTGTATATTAATTTATAGGTAGGAAAAATAACATATATTGAATACAATGATACAGTTATAAATAAAAAAGATCAAATGATATTAAAAGCAGAAGAAGAGGCAGAGGTGGAAATTGCTAATACGGATAGTGCAACAGATTTGGATGAATCTATGGAAGATAATGATCTTAACAAATCAGAAGAAACAAACTCAGATGATAATCAAAAACCGCAAAAACCTGATCATGAAATTATGTCAAGTATTTTAGCAACGATGTGGTTAGGTGCTCAAAATGGTATGCTTTTTGTCCATTCTGCTGTTACTAACTGGAACCAATGTTTACATTCTGTAAAACTTAATGATGCAGTGCTTAGTATAGTGTAAGTATGGATAATTTTTAATTTTTTAATTGCGGTTGTCATATCGATAAATTATTTTGTTTCCTATGTTGTGATGTTTTTAAGATTATGTATTTATAAGGAAAAATCAAATAAGAATTTATCTTTGTTTTTGACAAATATATAAAAGTTTTAATTTATATCATTATGTATATAGTGTTCCTTTGAAATGCCTTAAATTCCTTAATTATATCTGTGCTTACTGTTCTTAACCTTAAAGGAGTATCAATTACCAATATAGTTGCAACAATAAAATTATATTAAAGTAATCTTATTGTGATATAAATTGTGGATAATTACAGAAACAATAAAATTTAAGTTCTTAGACATGGACACTTACATGTATATCTTGACTTTAATTCAAAAAGTTAATTTCACATTTCACATCGATAGCCTCCCACAAACTGAATTTTTTTAATCATATTTTATCTCATTTAAGATATGAGTGACCTGAATGTATGTCATGATCTCGTAGTATTAATTGTATCTCTTCATAATTATAATTTTACAATATTGTTATCTGTCTTGAAATTTTAAAAAAGATTTTTTTTGATTATACTGAAATTCATAAGCAAAGTTGTTCATCCAAACAAAAAAATAAAGCTTTTTTGATAGGTAGTCCCATTTTTTTATGATAGTTAGGAGTCACATCATTATGTAACCTTACAGATATGAGACAACTGATGGTGATGTATTATTTTATTACCATCAAGTAATACATAAAGGTATATACACTAATAATTAGCTTGCATTTGAATAATATTAGTGCAGGTTTTATCTCTTTAAATCGTGTTCCCTCTATCATAATGAAAGTTATAAGTCTTGATCAGTTATTTAATTATATTCTTAAAGAATGACAGTTCACCCAAAACTATATATATATTTATTTTTATTCATGGCCCGCCTTATATATTTTTTATATTAGCAACTGAACACCCACGCTTGTATTGTGTATGCATTTTAAATCCTACATTCGGCCATTTTGATCTGAATCTGTCTCGGATTCACCACACAAGTGGGGGTTATTTTTGAACCTTCGTGGTAACCTTCTTTCTCAACGTTGTAGCTATTATTAGGTTTACACTTTATTATTCGATAAGGACCAATAAATTTAGTTTTCAATTTTGTTCCTGGTCCAAATTGAGTTCTTTTTATAGCAACCACATCATTAACATTATAGATATTTGGTTTCTTCCATCATAAATTATAGGATTTCTTGTTTTATTCTTGAGTCGTCAAATGTTTCTTGGGTAGCTTCTTCAACTAATTCTTTAATGTTTGTCTTACTTCTGTCTCATTTTTACCCCTACAAATAGCTCAAATGGAGTTGTATTTATGCTTCGTTGATAACTGGAGTTTATAGTTTTCTGAAATCTATCAACCTTCCAACTTGACCATTAGAATGTGGCAAACCCGTCATTATTAGAATATATTGAATTCTTTCATTCTCACAGTATTCTTGAAATTCCTTGGAGGTAAATGCAATGTCTATATCGGAAATTGTAATTTTTGGATTTCCAAATGTTTTACTTTGTGTTTGTAATCTGTTAATTACTTCAATAGATATCGTCGATTTTGTTGGGTAAAGCCATGAAAATATGTGTTTATAGTTTTTATGTGTCGATTCTAAAGGTCCTAGATGGTCTACATGGTAGGTGTGCAATGAGGCATTTTCTTTAATTAGTGGTTGTAATAGACCTTCCTTTTTTCCTTCTTTTCTGTTAACCAAAATGCAATGAATACAATTATTTAGACACTTTTCAACTTTTTCTCTTAACTTTGGTATATAAAATTCTTGTTTAATGAATTTTTCAATTCTTTTCTTCCCTTTGCATATCTTTTGGAACAACTAATAGTTCACGTCCATCTACAAATCTAAACAAAATGTCATTTCATATTAAATAATTTCCATAAGGCCTTTCCTTCAGTAATTCTTTAATAATTACTACATTCTCATCTTGAAATTGTAATCTTTTCAATCTTGTCAACATTCCATCGACGTTAATTGTTAATATATTGACAGGATTGCGACTTAAGGTGTCTACATGTTGCATTCGAGAACCTGATCGATGTTCTATAGCATAATGAAACTCTTCTAGTAAGAGAGCCCATCTTGCTACTTGAGTTGTTAAATCTTTTTTATCCATTGTTTTTTGAAAAGCTGAACAATCAGTCACAATGTTAAATTTAATTCCTAATAAATACATTCTAAATTTCTTCAAAGCTTCTATTATTACCAAAACTTCCAGTTCATAACTTGTGTATTTTTTTCAGTGTCTATCATATTTTTGCTCATATAATAAATTGGGTGCAAATTATTATCTGCATCTGATATTTGTAATAATATTGCTCCATATCCATCACAACTAGTATCTGTATGAAGTTCTGTTACAGCATCTTGTTTGAAAATTCCTAGAACGGGGTTTTCTGATAACATTTTTTTTAATTCTGAAAGGCTAGCTTCTCATTTACTTCAAGTTAAAACTTATGCTCCTTTTTCAACATATTACGTAATGGTCTAATTATTATTGAGTAGTTTGGTATAAATTTACAAAAATATCCTGTTAATCCCAGGAAACTTTGAACATTTTTTATAGTAACAGGTTGAGGAAAATGTCGCACAGTCTTTATTTTTGCAGGAGATGGGAATATTTTACATCTTTCAATTATATGACCAAGAAATTATACTCTCTGTTTTAGAAACTTGCACTTTTTATTATTAATTTCCAATCCAAACTCCTTGGATGTTTCAAGAACTAACTTTAATCTCTTAATTCCTTCTTCTTCATCTTTGGCTGGAATAATTAAATTATCCATGTACGGTTTATAATTAGAAATAAGCTCTTCTTAATTTTTATATTTTTCATTCGCATCGCTGTTAATATTTAATACATTATCGCTCTGATCTTCTTGATTTAAGTTAACCTGGCTTCCTGTGTTTATTAATACATCAACCTCAATATTTTGTATTATAATCTTCTTCTTCATCCTGTCTTTAAGAGAAGTGGAGGAAACAGAAGATATTGCGGCAGAGATGCATCTTTTATCTTTTGCTTGTGTGTTGTCATTGCAGTTTATAGCTGTATGCCCAAATTTATTACATTTAAAACATTTAGAACCTAAATCTTTTGAACGACAATCAGATGATTTATGGCCTTTCATTCCACAATTAAAGCAATGGAATAACGTATGTTTTGTATCTTCTATTGATACATTTTGCCTGTCGTTTAAAAATTTTGATACTATAGAGGTTTTATTTAATCGCTGCCTCTTAGATTTCATTGTATTGTAAATTTCTAATTTGTTTTTGAATTCTTTAATATTTATGGTGGCATAAAGTATAGTTTTATTAAAAGCATTGTCTTAGATGCCATCATTACAATAGTGCATTAAAGACTCGTTATCAATGGAACCTTGGCTTGCAATTTCTTTCATTTCTAGAAAATATTTATGTATACCTTCTTCTTCTTCTTTTTGTTAGATAACATTTCATGAAGTTTAGCACTGCTTTTTATAGAAAATTCCTCTTTTAATGCACTGTTTAATTTATTCCATGAAGTAATTTTTTTTCACCTCGTAAGAATAATTGAGCTAACCCTTTAATAGATTTTTTACAAAAATAAATTTTTGTAAATCATTCCAATTGTATAATTCTGAGTTTTTTTCGAAATCATTAAGCCATCTTTCTATAAGATAATGATCCTCACTGGTGAAATCCCTAATTGAAGATTCAATATCCTTATAACCTAATGAAATTTAGTCTACTGGAATAATGTTCATCATCAGAATTCTCTCTCAACTCCTGATTATCATCGTCTAAATCGTTACTACAATTCTCAGCTAAAGAATTTAGATCTATGAAACAATCACAGATACGACGAGATAATTCGTTCTTATTACCATTATAATCTATACCTATTACATTGCAAATTGATGTTAAATTGCGTTCACTAAGATTAAAATTAACATAAGTTGATTTTGCTGTAAATTCCTCTGAATTATGAACAAACTTGAAACCCGTAAATTCATGTAGTCTTTGTCAATTATTATGGTTACCCTCTAGTTCAAATATAAATTTATGTAATGCCTTAATTACACTCACTGAAGCCTTTCTAATGTTGTCTTTAATTAATGTAATCTCTCCTAAACACTCCATTTTACTAAAATGATAAGAATTTTAAATTCTAGAGACTATATATTGATAGTAGGAGATTTTAATTTACCAAATCTTGTCAGATTTTGTTGGCGTTCCACGCATAATAAACAAAATCTTCTTCTTTTAAATTTGCCGCTGTATGTTTTTAGAAACAGCGTGGTTGGCAAGGAATCAAAAATAATAAATAAGAGAGCTTCCTGTCAGATAAAACACAAGAGACGTGTTTTTCTACGCTCCGTGACGATTAGGAGACATAATTAAATTAAAGTGACAGTTAAATTTAAATTTTCACACCTGGTGGATTTCAACAATATTTATAATTGGTATTAATTCATCGCGAGACCCCCCCCCCATGCAATGGGCATTTAATCCACATGCAGTTTGGGTTTGGAAAAGAATTGGTCGTGTGCGTGAATTCTTTATTTGAAGTGTTTGGGTGTGTGTGTAGGGACTCCGTATATGTAATATGACGGAATACCAGACCTGCCTTTTTCCACCCTGGTTGCTGCTCTTTTGGACATGTTATGTTCTTTTGCAGTCGCAGGAATCCATAAATAAATCACGATTGACAACTCTGGTTCAAGGCATTCAGATAACCTGGTAAAGTGATGAATAAAACTAAGGTACCCTCTTATAATATTGTTCTTTTGCTTCCTTATTGTTGACCTGTGAAAAGCATAAGCGAAATGTTAATGCCTATTCATGAGAATTCAATTTAAGTTAACATCCTAGCTGCCAACCCTTGTAGAGGCCAGCTTAAACCTTCCCGTTGTGAGGGAAACCCATTAATACATCACTTCTGTCCAGATCGTGGGTGCATACCTTCATTGACTGTATTTATTATATTTTAACCCTAATTTTAGTGTTTAGTAGATTGATTAGTTCCCCATACCTTTTGAATCAGGCCACATTCAAGAGACGGAGAAGTTACCTGTAACCTTTTTCTTTGTAACCTGTTGTTTTGTGTGTATGATAAATAAGCCATTTATTTAGCAATAGATATGTTATATTACTTAACTAGACTTTTATTTTTGAACGTAGAATAAGTTAATTGTTAATACTTTGTATTTTAGGGGATATGTGTTAATTAAGGTCACTCCCCCCTATGACCACGATCTTAATTGATACTAATATTTGAGGCCCTAATAAAAGGCAATCCTGGGACAAACTAGCTAGAGGCCAAGGAGCTGTTTGTATCTGTTCCATGGAATAGTTCCATACTTTGAGTCGCTCATCTGGAACAGTGACGCCCTCCCTATATCTCGATTGCTTCTATGCGTTTCCTACATTTTCCTTTAGAGCGCGGACGGTGCTGGTGTAATTCAACAGGGACGCTCTCTACTTCGATGACCTGACGGGACATCAGTACCATTGTTGGGCATAATGCCTAACATGCTCATGACAATCTGTTACTTAAAAATAATTTGACAGACGCATTATAAAATTTTCTGGTACAACATGAACTTCATCAGATAAACAAAATTAGTAATAAGAATAACCGTATTTTAGATGTACGTATTACAAACATACAGAACATTGAAATATTTAGAGAGGAACTGCCTTTAGTAAAAGAAGATCCTTATCATCCATCTTTAACTATAACCGTCCAATACCGTCCAACTACGAATCGTAAATATTTAGATGTTACTCCCTCACTAAATTTTAAAAAGGCTGACTTTAATAAAATGTATCGGTGCCTTCAAAACACAAGCTGGAACGAAGTTTTTAAGTCAATTGGGATAGATAATAGTGTTATCACTTTTAATAACATTATAACATGAGTGTTCAATGATTGTGTGCCATTCACCTAACCTAAAAATTAACAATATCCACCTTGGTTTTCTAAAACCATTATAAACAAACTCAAACTTAAAAATAAATACGATAAAAAATATAAACAAACCAAACTATTTTCTGACCTTCTTAATTTTAAAAATACCCATAAAGAATGTAAGTACGAAATAAATAATGCATTTAAAGAATATACTAAATTAACTGAAGAAGCTATAAATAGCAACCCCATAAAATTCTGGATGTTTATCAATAATAACAAAAGAAACTATGGCATACCACAAAATATGTACCTTGGTGTTGTATCCCTAAATACAGGTTGTGATATTGCTAATGCATTTGCTACGTATTTTGCATCTGTTTTTAATACACTCAATAGTGCCCATCCTAAAGACTTAGAACCTGTATTGACAACAAACTATGTTAATATAACCAAATTTGAAGAACATGAAATGCAAGATGCTATTAAAAAACTGAAACTCAAAAAATCAGCAAGTCCAGATAATATTCCGCCATACGTAGTTAAAGGTTGTGCAGAATTTTTTATAAAACCACTAACATTTTTATTTAATCTATCGCTTAGTACATGTACATTCCCTAAATATTGGAAAAAGTCTAAAGTTTGTCCTATATTCAAAAAAGGTGATAACGCTAATATTATGAATTATAGACCTATATCAGTGATTTGTGTTCCAGCCAAAATATTTGAAATAGTATTTTATAATAGATTTTACAGCAATATTTCTAATATTTTTAGTATACACCAACATGGCTACCTCACAAAAAGATCGAGTTTGACAAACCTCAATTTTACTGAATATGTACACAATTCCTTTAGTGAATAGGCACAAGTAGATGTCATATATATGGATTTCAAGAAAGCGTTTAACAAAGTAAATCATGATATATTAATCTCTAAATTAAAACAAATAGGGTTTAGTATCCCTCTACTTAAATTTATGTATTTCTATCTCTATAATAAAGAACAATTCGTCTCTTGTAATGGATATGTTTCTGATATTTATCTGGCAATTTCTGGAATACCACAGGGTTCTAACTTAGGGCCTTTACAATTTTTAATATATATTAATAATATCCTAAATAGCATTAAATATTCGGAAAAATTAATATTTGCAGATGATCTAAACATTTTTTTAAAAATTAAAATGCATAATGATTATAGCAAACTACAAGGAGATATTAATAATCTCTTAGTGTGGTATAACAAAAATAAATTATTCTTTAATATAGATAAATGTAATGTAGTAAGTTATAGCAAAAAAGCATTGATAAATTATGATTATTATATAAACTCTACTAAAATTGTCATGAGCGCTTTTGGCTTTACGCTGCAATAACAGTACTGGCAGCCACTAGCTCATCGAAGGAGGGAGGGTCCCTAAAGAAGTACACTAGCACCATCAGTGCTCTACTAGAAATCGGGGTATAGGAAGGGAAAGAGGGCACCACTACTCCGGATTGCCGCTCAAGATATGGAACTGTTCTTGGAATAGCTAGAAGCAGTTCCCTAGGCCTTTTGTTAATTTGTCCCGAGGTTCCTTTTGTCAAGACCCCAAGGGTTAGTATAAATTTTGATCGCAGTTTAATAAATTTTTATCGCAGTTTACAGGGGGACCTTAATTAGTATATATCCTCTGAAATTTAAGATATTATCAATTAGCTTATTCTACTGTCAAAAATAAAAGTAATTAAATGACAAGACATATCTATTGACAACGAAATTGGGTTAATTAACATACACACACGACCAACAGTTACAAAAAGGTTACAAAATAACTTCTCCGTCCCTTGAATCTGGCCTTATTCAAGAGATAGAAGGACTGCAAATCTACTGACACAAAAATTAGGGTAATCTATATTTAGACACCGTCAATGCAAGTATGCATCCACAATCTCCACAGAAGATATGTATTGGTAATCTCCCATCACACGGGAAGGTTTAAGTTCTTATGCCTTTCTAAGGTCAACAGTAGGAGCCAGAAAACAATAACAAAAGGGGGTACCTTAGTTTGGCTTGTTCAATTGCCCAAAATGGTCTGTCGTGATGGTTTACTTCACACATTCAACAAAACTGCTACGGCATGAAACGCGCTGATCAATTCCCAGGGATATACCATTCCCTCTCTTAGGTCGCGTCTTCCAACATTTGACACGATGTTGAGTCCCTAAACACACTGAACGTTTTTCTTTTTAACAGAGCCAACACGACCGAATTTAGTCCCCTAACTACTCGATAAATGCGTACCCGCTTTTGAAATGTCACCGAACCCTATCAGACATTCGGAAATTACGTTTCTCTGTCACACTTACTGGAACTATTAGATTCTTAATCAACACGAATCTGAAAGTAACATTTCTATCATGTTTTTTTATCCAACTACAAAACCAACCAATTTATTTACTTTTCTCTAAAAATCTATTTATTTATTTTCGCCCCGTTGTCCTGTCAACAATACCATTTCTAAGAAGCAAATCCATGATGGCAACTTAAAGAAAAAAAGATTTTGTCCCTTATTAGCGGAATGCCACCAAAATCTGACAAAATACAACGAACTATTGAAATAAAGGATTTAGGTGTAACTTTTGATACAAAATTTATGTTCAATAATCACACATGAAACATTACAAATAAATCATATAAGATGTTGGGATTCATTATTAGACATTCTAAAATATTTGTCAATGTAAGCACATTATTTCAACTGTATAATGCTATTATAAGATCTCAGATCGAGTACACTTGTATCGTTTGGAGTCTGGCAGAAGTACCAAATAAATAAACTAGAACATGTTCAGATAAATTTTTAAAAATCAAGAATTTAGAATAACTGGTGTTTATCTATCACAATCATTATTTCAATACATTAATTTTATACATAGCTATAGCTTACACTCTTTATCTGAAAGACATGTCTGGGATGTGTTGCTTCATATGTATAAACTATTGAATGGATTAATTGAAAACTCTGCATATTTGCAACAAATCTATTTTAATGTACCAAAACTAGGTTTACAGCCTACATATTTTACTTACCGATAAAAACATCAAATTATGGAAAAAATTCACCATTATATAGAATGTGTGATGATATGAATAGGATAGTGAAATCTGAAGGTATTGACATATTTAATATCAACTTCAGAAATGATAAACAAGCTATTAGTAAAACAAACATAAAAACCTGTTTAGAATAAAAATATTGTAGATTAGGTTATTTGTACATTATGTACTTTTTGTATGCCTATTTTAGGTATTTTATAGCTGTTGGCAGTTCAATAAATAAATAAATAAATAAAATGAAAAATAACTTACAATTTTTATTGGTATGGCCACAAAATCGTCTATAAATTATAGGTACACCTTGGTATTGATATTCAATCCTGACTAATTTTTCCTTTGGATAACATCTACTTGTGATTCTTCAATTCTTGGAAATCAACGTCAAATATACAACTGTCAAATTTGATTTTTCCATTTTGAACAACGTACCTATTTTCTTTGAATTATCCATTTTACTTGTCCATATACCATCCTTGGATTAGTAGTTACCATCATAAATTGCACCATTACATTGTTTTCTTAAATTCAAATCATCCCGGACGAGCACCCATAAATATGTACGTTTTGTCTCTCTAAATCGTCATCCCTCTATTATATTAAAAGCTATGTCTTGGTATGTTATTTAATTACATTCTTAAAGAATGACAACAGTATTAGTTACATAAATCATCTTAAAATTATTTAACTAATTATCAAACTCTTGTTTGACAGTTCACCCAAAACTATATATATTTATTTTTATTTATAGCCCACCTTATATATTTATTATATTAGCAACTGAACACGCACACTTGTATTGTGTACACGTTTTAAATCGTACATTAGAATTAAAATGCAAAAGTTATTCTTGGCACTAGTTTCTCACATGTTTGTTTACGGGCAATAAAAAGGCAGTAAAATTCGAATGGATTTTTCTACCTTTAGTAGTTCACCGTTTTTAGCATAGGTGATGTTATTTGGAGATAAATTTCAGAGATATCTGAGGACTAGACCCAAATGTTAATAAACTGGCAATTGTAAGGGTCAAGTAGGAACAAGTAGGGCATGCATATAGTACAGACTAATGCTCATTTGTTTACTATTAGTGTATTAAACATTTAAAAACTCAATGTCAAACAATATATTTATTAAAAAGTACAATAACAAAAATGTACATTTTTTAACATATGTGTATGTAGTGTGCCCATTTTATCACTTTATGTCTATAGAAATCAAAATAAATAGCACATTACGCATTTCATATGTAGAGTAGACTTACTTAAATTTTAATAAAAATAATCATCATAATAATATAAATAATTTAAATTGTAAAGTTTCTAATTAAACGGCCATAATACAACCTCCTCTTATTATAACAAAAAAAATCGAAATTAATTTTAACTGCAAATGTTTTATTAAGCATAAGAATATAAAATGGGCACAATGTATATGTATAATTAAATTATATTTACAAGCACTTACAATGTTTTTCCTGTTTAAAAATATACAAAAGCATTTTTTCATTTGGTTTTCACTGCAATACACCTTGTATCTTTTCCACAAAGTTTTGTATTTACATCCTTGCACCATGAATGCAAAAGAAATAAGTGATAACTAATATTTGTTATTTTACATTGTCATCATAACAATTAAAGTTAAAAAGTACTGCAGAGATACTGCCGTATACTCCGATATGGGTAGTATAGTTCCAAAAAAATCTCAAAATTTTATTGATTTATTCGTTAAATGCATGTTCCTCATAAATACTTTTGGGAATCAGACTAACAAGAAATTTGATATTTAATGTTTAAAATAATTGTTAAAAGTTTTATAAAATATCGGCTATGTTTTTTGACAATTTTTATCTTTCTTTTACAAAAGTTGGCTATTAAAATTGTACACGGATAAATACCAAAACATTATCTTACAAATATATTTATAATTTCATGTATTATATCATATTTGAAATTGTTAGGTACCTATGCAATAATGTAAATCAAATTATTTTGTCAATGAAAATCCCTAAATTTAAAAAATATCCTGATGTTTTACAATATAACCTTTTTGATATATCTACATAAATAAACCATTTGCTGTATCTGCAGTTGCAGCAAAAGTTTTACTGATTTTTATATAAACATGCGGAACGATGTAAATCTACTGTAAAGCTTCTGAAAACATTACAAAAATTAGAAAATGTGGATTTTAAAATTCAATAAATTTGGTTTGAACAGTAAAGGTTCTTCGTTTTTAAAAACTGCAATAAAATAGATTGTTTCATGTTTATTTTAGAATCCCATAAAAATTTGCAAAAATAATTACAACAAAATTGTGCCCATAATAATTATGATCTGTAAGATTGTTTATAATTATTTTGTTTTCCATATCATACTCATTGTAAGAGTAGATAGACCATCACCTCATAGAATTTGTAAATGGAAGTTCGAGTCCCCTTTTTAAAGATGAATAGGCAAAAATAATTTAATTTATGAAAAAGACATTATCATAATTGTTTCTGATTTTTGTTGTCATGTTGTTCCTAATGTAACTTTATTTTTATTAATTTAAATTCAAATATTGCAAAATATTGTAAAATTATTTAAAGCCGCTCCTGTATACAACAGCTTAAGCAAAAATGCCATGCATAAACAGCTAATGTGCACAGGAGTCACTGTGTTTGTGGTCTTGTTGTAAATGCAATATTCAACAGGAAGGAACGTAACCGCTCTTCTACATAAATTTATAATTCCTTATTATATATTAAATATAACCAATTTACTTTATAGTGTATCTTTTTCCACAATGTAAATTTTAATAAATATACAGTCCACAAGGCTTCAAAGGCAAACATTGGTGCTTTTCAGTGATTGAAACAGAAAAGCTTGTGGGGAAGATACATAACGGCGTACTCTATTATTGTTTCAAAACAATGCTACTTCTGAGAGAATGGTGTAGAGGTAGGCCTGCAATACTACAAAAAGAAAATAGTCCAAGCTTCCTTTACGACTCTGTAAGTAACCATTTAATTCCAAATTACCTTTAATAAAATTATCAATCAATTTACCGAAATAAATTTGAGACAATATGGCATCAGAATTACAGGGCCTTATAAATAAACGAGGTCAAATAAAAGGGAAATTAACCCGTTGTGAAAAATACTTTCATTCCTTGGATTTAGAATGTGTAACTAGTAATATTATTTCGCGATTATCATTAAGGTTAGCTTGTATAGAGTTTCTTTGGTACGAATTTAATGAAATACAATCGCAAATTGAAATTTTGGAGCCATCTGACGCGGATGAGTCGGAGTGAGAAATATTTGAAAATATGTATTTTGAATTAATAGGAGATATTAAATTAATATTAGAAAAATTTACGAATTTGCATGATTTACATGGTAGCGCTAGTAGCATTATTGAAGCTTGCTCTGAAAATCAGGTTAATAATTATATAAATAATTTAAAATAATGCTTCTTCTAGTCATGAGATTCCACAAATAGGGTACATAAGTATACCAAGTCCAAATGCGGGCGAATTAAATAATATAAAACCAAATAATTCTATAATAATTAGTAGAAAAGTGAAACTTCCTCTGATTAAACTAGCTGGGTTTGATGGCAATACTGAGAATTGGGTGGAATTTCACGATTCATTCTTAGATCTTGTAGATGCAGATAGTGCCCTGAATAATTTTGAAAAGTGTTATTTTTTTAAAACTTCCTGTATGGATGAGGCTGCAGAAATCTTATAGGGTATTAAGATTTCTTGGGAAACTAGTTGACCATTATGAAAATAAATTGTAACTAATAGTTAATCATATTCAATCAATTTTAAAAATTAAAAATTTAGAGAAAGAATCTCGAACTGATCTTAAAAATCTTTATATTACGGTAACAAAAAATTTGAAATCGTTTTAGCAGTTTAAGGGAGAGAATCGAGTTGTGGGACAGAGTTTTAATCTGTATTGTGACTAATAAATTTGATAATGTTACTTTAAAGGAATGGGAAAGTTATAAATGGCAAGATGAATTACCGGTTATAACAGATTTGTATGCATTTTTAAAAAATAAAATTAAAATATTAGAAAATTCTGAAGCTAGAGCCGAAACAAGAAAGATTGAAAATAAATCAAAAGTTCAGACATCTCATTCTAATTTTAATAAAGAACATGCGAGTAGTTTTGTTAGCACAAGTAGCAGCAGTTGTTTTTACTGTAATAAAAGTCACCTTATTTTCTCATGTGAAACTTTCTTACGTTTACCAGTTTGGCAAAGAGTAAGCGAAGTTAAAAAATTCAAATACTGTTTAAATTGTTTAAAGGGTCAACATCAGTCTTGGCAATGTAAATCCCAACATTGCAAAAAGTGTAATTAAACCACATCATACTTTGTTACATTTAGAAACTCGCGAAAGAGTAAATGAAAGTAGTGGGAAGGCCTCGGATAATACTGCTATTCATGCAATGTCAGAGGCAAATAGTATTGGCACAGTCAAAAAGCAAAGCACAAATACGTACAATGGTGTCATTTGTGACACAGGCCAGGTTTCGATAGTCAAACATGTAGTAGAAAGGTCAGTAGCATCACAAAATGTACTAGCAACTGCAATTGTTAAAATAAGGGATGCACAAGATAATTATATAAATTGCAGAGCACTTCTAAATAGTGGCTCACAAAGTAATTTTATTATTGCAAAAATGTGTAAAATTTTAGATACTCAAGCGTCTCCAGTAAATTTTGAAGTTAGGGAATAGGACAGTCCTTGGAATTCATTGAAAAAAGGGTAAATGTTATAATTAAATCATGTATAAATAATTTTGAATTGAATATTGCCTGTTTAGTATTGTCCACAATTACAGAAAGGCTACCATTGCTGTTGTTTGACAAAGGCAAAATAAATATACCGGAAAATAATATTCTTGCAGATCCTCAGTTTAATGTTTCAAATGAGATTGATATACTTTTAGGTTCCGATGTGTTTTGGTCTTTATTACGTAATGGGCGAATAACATTAGGCTCAGGTCAACCAACATAATAAAAAAACTGTTCTCGATTGGGTAATCGGTGGCAATTTAAGTAGCAATGCTGCAAATAAATTAGTTAGTTGTCATAGCATTAACTTAAATGAATTAGATAGATACTGCAATAAACGATCAAATTACTAAATTTTGGAAAATCGAAATTAAAAATTCACTTTATTCACTCTCAAAAAATTATTACGAGGAATACTTTCAAGAAACGACTTATTGAAATAATACAGGTAGGTTTGTAGTAAATATTCCATTTAATAATTTATTAATGGAGTTTGGCGCATCAATGCAAATGACAAAAAATCGTTTTTATTTATTAGAAAAACGTTTAAATAAAAATCAAAATCTAAAACAAGAATATTCAAATTTTATGTCGAAATATCGTGAATTAAATCACATTACTAAAATAGATATGCCTGAAAATGAAAAACTTTCCGAAAGTTTTTACTTACCTCACCATGCGATTATAAGAAATTCAAGCACTACTACAAAACTTCATGTCGTGTTCAACGGAAATGCAAAATTGGATTACAGCATATCATTAAACGAGGTGCTGTTTCCAGGACCTGCACTCCAGAATAACATTTTTTATTTTGGCTAGATTTCAAAAATATAAGTACGTAATTACGGACGGCATGTCTAAAATTTATAGATAAATTTTAATAAATCTCAAACATAGGCCTTTTCAAAGAATATTTTAGAGAGAAAATAATCTAGAAAAGCTATGGTGTTATAAGTTAAATACTGTCACGTATGGAATGTCCTCCATACCGTTCCTGGCTGTCAGTTGTTTACATCAACTGGCCATTGAAAATAAGCATTTGCTAATTGCAAGTAATATTATAATTAATAATTTTTACATGGATGACATGATTACTGGGGCTAATTCAGTGCAAGACGTTCTTAAAATTCAAAACGAAGTAACAAATATTAATTTCTGCTGGGTTTCAGTTAAGAAAGTTTTTAAGTAATGAAATTTCTATACTGGGAAAAAGAAATATTGATAAAACGCTAGAGGCTAGTATTGTTCAACTGGGTGAAAATTAACAAAATAGAACTTTAGGGTGTATTGGTATGCAAGCATAGATACAATAATGTTTTCTATAAACAAGGTTAATATTGATAACTGCGTTACTAAATGAGCAATTTTATCGAAAATTTCTCAAATTTTTAATCCTTTGGTATTATTGAGTTCATTTTTAATTAGAGCTAAATTGTTAATTCAGGATATCTGGAAATGTAAAATTTCGTGAGATGAACCTATCTTTGTAGAATTACATAGCATATGCAATCAATTTAAAATCAAATTACCTTCCATAAAATATTTAAAAATTTCTGAGCAAACAGTTTTTTCAAATTCTGTGATAATTAAATTGCACGGATTTGCCGATTCTTCAGAACGTGCATGCGGTACATGCGTTTATGTACGTTGTGTCAACCTTGACGGAAATATTTACGTGAATTTATTAGGTTCCAAATCGTGAATAGCGCCAATCAATCATTTAAGTCTGCCCAGGCTAGAGCTTTGTGCAGCCCTGTTATTAGTTCAATTGTCAAAAAAGATTTTTGATGTATTAAAAATAAAATTCGATAAACTTTATTATTGGTCAGATTCAGCCATAACATTGGCATGGATACGAGGGGCACCTAATAGATTGAAAACATTCACAGCAAATCATGTCGGCAAAATTCAATCATTGACTAAAATAGAAGACTGGCATCACGTTAGATCAGAGAACAACCCTGCAGATTTAATTTCACATGGAACAAATGTAAACTACTTGCTAAACACCAACTTTTGGTGGAATGATCCAGAATTTTTATGTCAAAATAAGTCCAACTGGCCGCCAGAATTGAAACTGCTCGAATATGTTGAATTCAGCATACCCCAGCAGATAATAATTGCTTATGTTGCTCAGATAAATCCTTCACACGATTTAAATATATTTAGTAGATATTT
>JAHWXV010198202.1:0-12720 GCA_024586415.1 Phrixothrix hirtus | reverse complement strand
ATTAAATCCCAAACAACTTTTATTTGAAACATTTTTCCATAAAATTGATATTTACCGAGATATATAGGATATTCCACACTTTTGGGACACGGTGTATATGCATAATACATCAAAATTGAATTAATATACGTTTAGATAAATTATAATTTATCAACCTTTTGGAATGCACCTCATATGCTTTGTAACACGTCATAGTTTTCATGTAACCCCGGAATTCATCATTTACAAGGGACCCGAATTTAAAGAATTTAATTTTGGTATTCATTTTTTATAAGAAACCCTATTTTAATATTTATTTAATAAAATTTGTTATTAAAATCTTTATTTTTATTAGGAATTACTTTAAATAAAGCATTTAATATTTATTTCAGACAGATCATTCCACTTAAAATCTACATAGTTCTTTGTTTTTAATATTTTTCAAGCATTAGATCATTACTATATTGCTACGCGAAAATGTGTAGACGCAAGATTATTTTACCGCGATAAGGCAGTCGTAGTAGTGGTCCGTTTAAAAACAAAACTTTTGACTGGTTAATTTTCTTAAAGCGCAATGAATTGTGGGTGCCGCTTCCTTTTGGTGAGCGTCACTTTTCTAGAAAAATAAAGGGACCTCATTTCGAACCGTTGAGCAGTACGGCCATGTTTTAAACTTGGTTAAGAATTTTGGAAGAAAGAGTTGCCTTGAATAATGTGAAACCTTCAAATCATAGTTGTGCAGTGTTCCTTTTATTTTAGTTGTCAATAATTTGGTAAAGAATTTATTGACTTTACCCGTTCTTGGGGAACTGTTTTTGGAACAACGCTTCACCACATTGATCAGCATTATTGGTTAAATGGAATTCCATTTACAGAAATTATAAATGAAGTAAATCAAATTATAAAGGCACGCTTTTCTAAGTATTCAAACATAACATCATACAAACAGGCACATGAGTGAATTTTTATGTTACTTAACTAAAGTAACTTGGAAATAAAACCGCAAGAGGTCGTTATCCGAATTTACTCCTATGTAACTTTTACGTATTAAAATTATTAACATTTAGTGATGTTTATAACAGTAATCTCGTAGTGAAATAAATGTAATTGACGCAAATTTTGTAATAAGTTAAATATACAGGGTGACTCGTATGTATTAGGTTAATTTTGTTTTCGAGTAACGATACCTACACGTTATCTATCAGACCTAACTTTTTTGGTGTAGCGACAATACTTTTCTAGCATGGGCCCTCGCAATAATTTATGATTAATAATTAAATTTGTTCGATACTGAATTATTAACCTATTTGTGATTTATACCATTTTTGACATTAATCATTTGACAAACTTTAGACACATTTCTTTTATTCATTATAGTTATTGTTAATTATTTCGTATCTTTTATTTTTAAAATAGATGTAATCTTACTTTCAGGTATTTAGGCAAATCAAAGTGTAAGTAGCGATCGTTGGAGGTTAGTTTAATCAACGTTGTGTAAATACGTAGCCTGATGTTCAATGATTCAGAGACATAAACCTATCTACGTAATATTTCTTATATTCCTCGCTGTCTTTCCGTTTCTAACTTTTTGGCTAAGGTAGCTATTTTTCCCAAATAAAGCTATTGGCACCTTTTCAATATTTTAAACGATTTTCATACAGTATAACTCTTCCCAAACGTCTGTCACGCAAAACATCTTTAGTTAATTGAGAATCCAGCCTCCCGCTAAGCTAGTCTGCGCTATATCCACCTGGGAAGTCCGTATAAGCCTATTCAGGGTTTTAAATCCCATTTGAATTGTGGCACAATATTGATTCCATTTGGTTTTCAATATTTACGCAAAGCGCTGGTATTTCTAAAAAAATAAAATTAACCTTGGAACAGTCGGTATTTTAAGGATTGTAACGGCTAAAGCTACCCGTTCTTATAAAATTCTAAAGAAATTGTAGTTTCGACAGAATAAATACAGTAATTATTTTTGTGCAAATATGAATGAGTTTTAACTATGTGTACAAAGATTTGACAAATTAAATGCTTATTTAATTTATATCTTTTTACACCCCCTTGAATCGGACTCGAGTTCGCTAAAGCACAATATATTAATTATAAGTGTTGTTAACGCTGGACTATTCATTGACTACCGATTTTCGCCCTCACAATTAATTGGTTTATTATAATTAAAGGATGAGTTAAGCGGTCTCGTAATGCAGCCACTTATAACAGATTACAAATTAACGACGTGTTATTATGACGGATCTAGTTCATTGGTAAATCACCTTCTTAAATAATATAGTTTCTATATAATTGCCCAAATTATCTACATCCTTTGCTTGGCATTTTGGACAAAATAATGACTAGGAGTGTCTTCGGGTCCTGTTTTATGTAGAATTAGTCATCCATTAAAATGCATTGATTTTGCTTGGACAAAATTTTGTCACATAGCTTTCGAACTCTTGTTTTTGCTCACAATTTCTGTTCAACGATATTTTGTCCATTTTTTACTTTTTGTAGGCTTTCAATCTGTTTGACTTTAATTTTATGAATTGTTCTAATTGTAGTACCAACTATTTTAGCCAAATCGCGAACAGACATCGATCTGGATCAATTTCGGGTTGCGTGCACCATTTTTCGTTCTGATTTCGACAAAATCAAAACCAGGACGTTCTCCAAACTTCTGGATGATGGATTTCACACTTTCGCCATAAATTTCGAATCTTTTTGCCATCTGATGGTATGTTATTCTTTCTCAGCAAGTCAGCTCGTAAACTTTTATTTTCATTTCACTTTTAATTCGCGACATCTTTAAACCAACAACTACAGCAACAAGCAATCAACGTTCACAGTTTGGATATGTAACCAAATCGTTGCCATTTCGCTTTGGCGGCCTGGCGTACGTAAAACAATGTTTATAACTATAGTAGCTGAAAGTCAAACAAAACGGAAGCTTCTTTTCTGATCGAATTCTTGGAATAGGAAATTGTTGTGTTAGAATGAAATTAAGTATTAGGAACCTGCTTTATTGACTCAGTAATTGGCATGTTTACTTCTGAATCAAAGGATGCCGGTTGGAACCCAGCCGAGATAAGTACTTTCCCAGCGAAAAAATTTGTAAGCATGTCTTCCTCTAGAATAAGGAAGTAAAATCGTAGAAGATGTGTCAATGTGATGCTTGTTAGGTTAAAACTCCTTACTAGGGATTGGAATTACTTTCAGGGTCGGTTAAACTATAGCAGTTGAAACTGTTCGGACAAAAGAATTTCCACATATCGAAGTCTCAGCCATAAAAACAAGAAAATAAAAATTGTTTACAGTTTGTAGATTCTATCCCCCTTTCTTTTTTGCTTCATTTATGTCTAAATTTTTTTTTTGATAAAAACACTTGTTTGAAAAAATATCATTAATGAAAAGGCTGGCTTCATTGGCGTTGTCTCTAAGCCCAATGGATGCGGGCTAAAACTCGGTCAAGGTCGATAAATTTTTCAGCGGAAAAAAGTTGGTAAACAAGTAAAATCACAATTCCCGCGTTAATATAAAGTTTGGCACATTAGAAATCCTTATTGGAGTGGAATTCTTCCAGGTTCGGCAAATTTCTAATAGCCATGCCGAAATAACAATAAATTAAACCAAGAAGACCAAGAGAATATCCGTATCTCAAAGCCTTCGCCCAAAACAAACAATCAAAAAGCCCACACTTGCTTCTAGTATCTTCATGGTTATGGCCAGGTTTTTCCCGTCCCTTTTTCAAGACTTACTTAGATCCTAAATGATTTCAGTATGTATTCAAACAAGCAGGTTTAGAGATTGATGTGGAAATCCGTTTGCAAGCTGTTTGTGAAGGGGGGGCGAGGGGGTGTAAGTTTTGGTAAAAACTTTTTGATTTGACGAAACCATTGCGATGGCTTGAGTCACCTTGTTTTTGCGAATGTTAAAATCGGTATTTCAGCAACATACTTTAAACATGGCAATATCTTGCCAGTTTGAGCATTTATTTAAATATTCATATATTTTTCCATCTCTTCGTTGTTTTTGTCCTCATTGAAGGTTCTTTGTTTTTATCATTAACTGCTCTGCAGATTTATGCTGTGTTAAGCTGTAGCGAAATGAAATTTGGGCTTGACAAAATTATTTCATAAGTTGGCTATAATTTGCTAACTTGTGTTTTGTTAAATTTTAGTGATAAAGAAGATCGTCTTCACATGGGTTTTTATTCAAATTGTTCAAAATTATAAATTTACCCATTTTTTATTACTTATATGAGCCTTTATTCTTTTTAAAGAGGTGCAAAAAGTCTTTTTCTCAGTGACATAAAACATGATATAGAAAAACCTTCTTGGTTATTTTTAATCGCTAATCTTCATTGATCTGTCTAAAGTTAGAAGATGTTTCTTCTGTTATGTCTTAGATTTATTTTACAAGAAATTAAAACTTAAACGGATATTTTTATTTTCCCGACTAGGTGATTAGATCGTCAAGGTACCTTATGTTTAGTAATGGTGACAATTGATTAGCTCTCTTTCGACGGGTCGTTACCAGATTAATATCAACGTATTTTAATTGTTGAGCCGAGAAATTTATTTATTTGAGCAGAGTCGAACTCCAATTTTTAGGTGGCAAGATAGTTTATTTCTGCCTGGTTTCTTTGTTAAACTTACTGTTAATCTTTACACATGCTAAAGTTTATCTTGCCTAAGCCCTTCTTGTTTATATTATTAAATACACATTTTGATTTAAAATATAACGTTTATTGCAAAATAAAGTTTATAGTATCAGTAACTAAATCTAGATTTCGATATTATTGTTGTTTAAAACATATTAAATAATCAATGATAAAGTGCAATGTTTATATATGATGCAGCCAATTAGTATCTAATTATTATTTAACGAATCTGCACAATGTGTCTGAAATATGAAAAAATTACAATGTTCAGGCAGACGTTAATCTGCCTTTATTTACTTTAACAATACAACCTAGCTGTAAACACTTTATTTTGAACTCCAAGAAATGAACAAAAGGAATTTGTTTTTGAATTTATTTGTTTTTAACTTATCAATAATTAAAAACTTTTTATTTAGTTCTTTAATTTACTTAACGAGATTACGCGATTTGTACTATATGTGCACTGGTGGAACGGTAAAAGACTACCCATTGCTTTTTCTTAATTGTAACGCCGCTAATGGGCCGTATTCAGTGTTCCTGGATCGATTGTTGGTTGCTGCTATCTAACCTGAATTCCGCACAATTTATTTTAATTATTGCTAATTAATTTTGTTTGCCGATCTTGCCCTCGAGAAATCTTTTATAAATATTCTTAAGCGAATATCCTCTCATTATTTCAGCGGCTAACTTGAGTTTATGATTAACCACTTAATGTAATTTTAATTACTTTATGTTATTTTTCAGTCGTACCCTCGTGTATAGTTGATTTTTCTTAATTATTCACAAGTAATAGCCTTTGTTAATTCTAGCGACTACCTTAAGTAATGTAAGTTATTTGTAGCTTACTTAATTTGTCGACATTCTTGATTGCGGCGGGCCAATTATCATTTTACCAACACGTACTTAGTATATTCATTGCACTGCACTTTTTCTGCTGGATGATGAATAAAAGACGCGTTTTCTAGCTTATACAGCCCTTTTATTAATTTATTGACTGTTTTGATAATGTGCGTAACTTTGAATTTTTAGTTGTTAGACACTTTTAAAGTGTTACTTAGTTACTTATAAATAATAAGAGTTTTTTATGTTCGATGATTGCAATTACGAAGATATAGTTTATTGCAGTTTCTAAATTTTTAATATTTAGTTACTTTGCTTGTCTACGCTGTATTATTTCAGACGTCTGGCGCCCGAGTTTTATCAGTTTTTTTATAATTTTAAATATTATTTGAGGATTTGTCTATTTTATTATAATGGCTACCTACTTGTAACGATTCATATGATTATAAATATTACTTTTGAATCGTTATCTTGGCGACTGAGCTTAATTAATTATTTCTAATTCAATGTATAAGAACATATTTCATATAAATTCAAAATTAGTGATACATTGTTAGATCGTACAAAGAAAGGGAAGATAAAACCTATAGACATCGTTTTCGTAGAATACAGAAGTAAGATTTATGAATGGATAGATTTTCTTAAAAATATCTGCATACGTATCTCCAAGCGATGAGTGTTTAGATCAGACTTCCACTGTAATGTGTCCATTAATTCCCTGAAATCAAAATATTCAAAATTCATGTCAAGTTTAATGTCACGGAGACCGAAAAGTACAGGTTGTTATCAAGATTTAAAAAAGTTTTTCATTGGACAATAATCTTAGTGTTTAGATTAACTGAAACATTATTTATTTTTGGCAATGATTATAACTATAAAAATCATTATTTAAATTAACGAAAAATATTTAAATGTAACTAAATGAAATTGCAATTATGCACATAGCATAAATAGTTCGCAGGTTACGGCTAGAGATAGATACGTATCCGAAAATCGACCGAGACTGACTGTATTAATGTAAAAAATTGCAGCTGCACCAGATTTGACTTGGGATAATTCACTTTAATACAAAATTGTAATCGTGAATTACATATACACTAATCATCGGCAAGTGAGATAATACACTTTTGTATCTTTATGTATTTGTTATCGTAGACGTTTTATTAAAAGTAGACGTTGCTTCAGAATTGAAAAGACAAACCGGGAAATAGAGATCTCATACGGACGGAAAATATAAAAGATATAAAATCGAACCCGCGTTTCTTTAAACCAAAAGAATTTAGCTGCGCAAAACGAGTCCTAAACATGATTCTTTCGTTAATTAATTAGTAAATATTGGTAAAGGAAGCTTTGACGGGATTCGATATAACCAAACATTACACGGTACATTGCAACTCATTTCTTTATTAAAACAATAATAGCACTTACCTGTGTGTAATATTGACTAGTTTATAATTAAACAAACAATTAAATTAATTAAAAATAAACAAACTGTGTCATGAAACAACTTTTCCTATTTGTAATTATTATTACCAACATTTTCTTGCCAAGTTCAAGTAAATAGAAAATTTGTTAAAGTTTGCCATGCAACTTGGGTTGCATAACGACTTGATATAAAAATTTGGATTTGATTTCTTTTATTTATAAATTTTTATATAATTAAGTTAGATAGTTGAAAATTGTTTTTAAAAAAGGAAAAGCTACAAATGAAGCTGTAAATAATTGAAAAGCTTTTGTATAAAAGTTAACAAGTCTACGTTACAAATTTCCCGGGAACAACAATTTTTGTCAGTCTTATAACCGAGACATATCAGAAATCTTCTCAGAAAGCATCGTTGTTCCTGAGACATTTGCAAACTGCACTTGTTAACGTTTGTATGAAAGCTACACAGTTTAGTTAGCTAAAGTCGAACTTTGTTTATATTTGTAAATTTACCTTTAATTTTTGACTTTTTTAACGCTAGGAGTCGCTGTCTTTTGCTTGTTCAGTTGTTGCTGTTTTACTTTTTCGCCTTAGATATGCATATCGTTACGAATTATTTAAATTGGAATTTGTACTGGGTAATTATTTCCATACTTACCACACTTCTTCGTGTTAGAAAACAGTGAAATTTAGATGGTATCATGCGCAGATACAATTAAATAAATTTAAAATTAAATTAAGAGTACATGATTAATTAATAAAAAAGAAAAATGATGAAACGAATGACTAATGAAAACTTAGTTGTGGATATTAAGTTTCATAATATAAAAATTCAAGGATAAATCAACCGGTGATGTTGAGATACGATCAATTGCTACCGTGATCATGATTAATGATGACTTAGAAATATGATTGTATTAAAATTAATTATAAATGTCAGAAGTTACAAAACTTGGGCGTCGACTGCTCTCAGTTCTTTGGTAGTGGAACCAAAAGAACTCGCGTCTTTAATTAAAATTATTTTACCGCAGAACACCCTGTATAAGGTACCGTTTTTAATTTATTTGTAAATTATGTTCGTATGCAAAATATGGCAACCATAATTGGTACCCTGCTGTGGGATGTCTTAGACAAATAAATAAATAAAGTTTAATTGTTTTGCTTTTCTATGTAAATATCAATAAATTCTATCGGATGTAAATTGAAAATAAAGACCCTAAGAATTTATTTTCCATTAAAATAAGATTGAGAGACACACTTATTTAATGTCTCCTTGAAGTAAAGTGTAGGACGATAATGGGGAATGAAGATAAAGAGAGTATCAGAAGTACGAAGCGAAAGGGCTGAATTGATTAATATTACCATGTTGTAAATGACATGTAATTAATTTAAATGGAAACCACTTACAATATTGTATTAAAATAAATTATAATGGAAATGACTTTGTATCGAACTACGGTTCCACTCATCACTTCATATTAGAATACAGAAAAGCCACTATTTGTGCTATATTTCGTAGTTATTAATAACAACACATACTTCGTATATCTACACCAAGACAGCTGTGCTAAAACATGACAAAATCAAATTATTTTAATTAGGATGGATGTACAATGCGCATGCGCTACGATGTTTACGATACCTTTTTTAGAAAATGCACAGAAAGGAAATAGCAGATTTGCGATGTGCGTGTTGTGAATTAATAAAACCTTTAGGTTGGTATTTAGTAACAATTACGTACTTTTATTTTTAGTACAGGTGCGTGTTTAGTATCGCCAAGTTTTTACATTTAACACCTTCACGGGCAATTGTGATGTTGCGAAACAAACCAGATGTCACTTTTGCTGCATGACAGGCTAGGTTACATTTATGGTTATCTGTACTTGGCATTTCAATACACGGGTCAAATGCATGATTTAAGAAAGATACGAATCATTAATGATTATTGTCACCTGTTGAAATTATTTTCTTTTTCTAGACTAGCTCAAGATATAGGTAACTGTTCTCTCTGATTTAAATAATTTTCCAATCAAGCAATAGTTTCCATTCATGCCGCGCCTATTAAGGAGTAAATTTGTATACAGTTGGCCTGTAATCCGCAATTTCGGAAACAAAAATCCCGATAAATCTAATTTTCATTTTGGCAAATCTTTTCTATCCACCAAGACATTTTTGAGATGTTTCCAAAGCTTGTCTAAATTACCAAAATTCTTGTTTTTAATTTTTAAAACACGGCCAAAAATTTTGACAAATTGAAATCCCGAAATCGATTTACGATTATGAATGGCAGTTAAAATAGACTGCAAAATAAATAAGTGTGTTCAAATTATGTAAATTCTAAACCTGAGGGGCAATTTTGTTGCTGATTCAAAATTCTCCATTTTGGAATACTTTGAAGGTTAAATTCATAGGACTAAAAACGATTGAAAATTAAAAAATGAATAACTCAATTCAAATTCTGCAAATTCTAAACCAAAAGATTAATTTGGTGTGCGGTTGCAATTTGTTAGTCAAAACCGCAGTAACTAAAGAAATTCTTCAAACCAAAATTCTTGTGTAAATTATAAATCTAATTATTGTGGCTCAGTATTGCAGAATTTCTCACCACCCAGATTTTTGTGCCCAAAATTTCCTAGTACTATTATTTCTACCATTTTCCTAAAAATCTGGTTGAAAATTCTCGGCGATTGCAAAATTCCAATTCCCGAAAAATTAGGACGTTTTACAAATTCCTGTAAATGAAATTACAATGTCTGTAAATTCTAAATCTAATTGTTCCGTTTGTGACGCCAAAATTTTGGAAATTGCTGAATACTAAAATTCTGTTTTGATTAATTTTTGAAAACTGGTTAAAACTACTGGAAACGAACATCTGATTAAAATTTTGTAAATTCTAAATCTGAAGGTTGAGCTCAGAAGATAGTTAAAATGGAGAAAAACTAAAATTTCTTTTACCAAAAATTTGATTTTATTAATTCTATATCCAATTGTTGTCTAAAATTCGGACGCAAATATCCTAATCTATGAAAGTTTGATAGACTATTGTTTTTGTTTGCGTCAAAGTCAAGTTGTTACGGGAGCTAAGCTGATTTATATGACGCTCTAAAATATTTGAAGATAAGTAGGCGAGCTTTGTATTTACAATAATGTATTTACTCCAAATAAAATAAAACATTGTCATTTTCCATGTCTAAAATATTTATCTTTATCTAAGTCCTTATTAATGAAGTAGCACATAAATACAGTATTATTAAAGAAATGTTTATTTTAAAAAATCAATAAAAGATGTTTAAATATGATTATATTAATTTAAAATGTAGAAATCAACCTATATTTTTTTTAAATAAAATAGTCCAATATTGACAGTTTAAAAAGTTACATTTACCAATGAAATTGGTTTTCGATATTTATGCAAGGCGCGGTTATATTTTAAAAACATTAAAATTAACAGTTAAATGAAATAGCAGTGTAACAAAATTAGAAATAACGATAATTTTGTAGAAGATTCTGGAACATTTCAGTAGGTTTCATCGAACTAAAATAAATGATTTAATCATGAATGACTCATTATTAATGCAACTGATGTCTAAATAAATTCAAGGGGGCAGCAATAAGCCATGACGTTGGAATTTATTACAACAGAATTCTAACTAATTTTATTCCTTAATGTTCTCGAATGTTTTCGGAAGTCTCCTTTCTATATAAATAGCAATTTAAATTCCTTCAGTTTTATTTTCCTAAGAACCTTGTTTGACTAAGAAGCTATTATAAATAAATAAAAATATAAACGTTTATTATTAGTGTACTGTAAAATAATTATTTAGTTGAATGTAAATGTCGCACGAATGAGTCATGGGATTAGAATTTATTACATCAGCATTCTGACTAATTTTATTTCTTAATATTCTAGAATTATCCTTGGTATACAGGGTGTCCGGGGTATAGGGAACATTATAAAATGCACATTTAGATGGGCCTTTAGGGATCACATTTGTAAACATTTTTATTTTGCTTTGAAAAATTTTGTAAGTTTTCGCGTAAACATCTTAAACAAATCCGGGCTTGTAATAACCCATTTCAACCACGTGTTGCAATTTATAAACGAAAAGCTTGTTTTACTTATTTAGTATCATATTACTGTATACCCTAATCTGTTTGTTTTACTATTAATGAGTGAAATCAGCTGTGTAATGTGGTTGTATTCATAAATTGAAGATATTATTTTTAAAATTATGTAGTTCCATATGTCTTAAGGCCCTATAAATTTATATCGAATATTTAATTAGAAAAACAAGAATCTATAGTGAAATTTTATGTTTAGTAAACATTGTTTTCACAGCTAGGAATTAAATTGTTAATATATGTAGAACTAAATGAACTACAATAACCTTTAACATTCATTCTTATGTACTTAGAAAATGTGTAAAAATTACAAACAGTGCAAATATGTGTACAAATATTGCTGGAAAGAAATATTTTAATCAAAGCTTGCTATATAACAGTGAACATTTTTTAACGGATTTAAGAAAAATTCTGCATTAGCTTACCTGTTCATAAAGACGCATTCTTAAAGAAAGTGTTCAAAATGCATCACCTTTACACAAATACACGTGTGTATTCGTTGGCACAGAGACCTGCAATGTTCGTTCGCACCTGTTTTTCCATACGTTACTTCGCAAATTTTGAATGACCGATTGACGTGTACCTATTTGTAGCAGTGAACCCTGTCACAAGTGCATATTAAATGTACAGTCAGTCAGTCATTTACTTGCCCAATACAGCAGACCAAGTTAAAAGCAGGGCCTGACTGAAAACTTTAATTGCAAATAGTTCGAAAACTATCCAATTTGGACACATGCGTTTATTGTCGTGGATATTAAAATGTATCTGCTGTTAAAGTAAAGCACCTTATATTCCGGACACTGTATAAATAGCCGTTTACATTTCTCTAGTTTTAGTTTTCGCAAGAAATTTTTCTGGTTTATAAAACTATTATAAGTAATTATAGACGTTTATTATTAGTGTAGTGTAAAATAAATATTTAGTTGAATGCGTGTAAATAAATAATTATACTTTAGTGAATATAAATAAAGACTTTCAAATAATTAAAGTCTCGTTACAGTAGGTATTACGAATTATAACGATTAAAGAATTCATTTCTTAAGTAAATACTGCCTCTAAATAAATTTAGTTTGACAAAGAGTAAGTACAACAATTATCTTTCGGCTATTTGTACGAAGGATTAATGAATTAAACGTTTATCTAATTTATATATTTTTACATCCACGCACTAATTGCTGTTTACGTATGTAAACTGATCTTTATGAATTTGGATCCTCTATTATCTGATGATAATTTTCTTGAATCAATTTTGTTTTCTTGAAGTATATCACATTAATTATAAGTGTAAATGCTTGATTATTAAATATTCGATCTGGCGCAACTCGCCCTTGTCGGCGAGTTAAGCAGTCTTGTAATGCGGCCACTTATAATAAATTATAAGCTGCATTATTAACTTATTTTGATACGACAGGCCTATATCATTATTAAACAGTTCTTTGATGGTGGGTTGATGAATAAGGCATGCTTTTTTAGTGTGTTCGGGTTTATTATGAGATTCTGTCTCTTCTGAAATATTCGGATTTTCATTGTGTTTCACTAACAACCAATAGAAATGAAATTGTTTGGCCGTTAAGTAAGGTTCTCTCGATTAGTTTAAATTTTCCTTCGTACCTGACTTTTATCAATTTTATCTACCTTAGCCCAAGAATTCTGTATTTATAGGATTTAAATTTACAGTTTATTACTAAAATTAGTATTT
>JAHWXV010198117.1:0-15189 GCA_024586415.1 Phrixothrix hirtus | reverse complement strand
CTCTCAAGTTAAGCAGGGTTTTGCGTGTCCAGTAACTTGGATGGGCGTCCGTTATAATTATCGTTTCCAAAATAAACGTAACTAATAATTTAGTCATTTGTGGGAACTATATAGATGTCTATGTGTGTAAGAGAAAGTTGTGTGTTGCTTCACACCAGATTTTTTACCTTATTATAATGTTCAATATGTTGTCGGTCACCGCCAATTTTTTATTTTGCACTGCTGCCTTTTGAAATTTTGAAACAGTTTTATGCCAATTATCTATATGAGTGAAAGCAAAATTCTGCGTTAGTGTTGCTTCTATTATATTAGGAATTTCTGCCCACGTACTTTTCTTTGTTTCATAAGCCACACATCAACCCAAAATGTTTCGAATATATTTAATACACATTAGGTAGCAGCATCTGCCCATTTTACAAAATAATTTCTTAAAATCAAAAAATACAATGTTCCTTAAAATAAATTTGTTATGAAATTTGGAATTTATCAAATTATGACTACACAGTACACAAACTTTCTTCACAAACAGGACTGTCTATACAATTTGATCGAAACTAGAATATGTTCTAATTCTATACAAATTTACAAGAAATGTAATTGCTTCACACTATTAGTTGGCTGCTCATTTGTACGTATTGTTTGTGGAAAAAGCACATGTGCCCTTAAATAAGTTTACTAAATTCCTACGTTCCATTAATATATTAACTACTTACTCATCATTCATTCCTGAGATATGTTGGAATTCTTTTAATATTACAATTTTAATTCAATGCTTAGTATATTGAATAGCAAACTAATCTTCCTTTAAAGTAAAAACCATTTTCGCATCTAAAATTCATTTTCAATTTTTATATTTTTCTCACCATTTAGTCTAGCATGCAATTGATTTTCCAAGATAGGAATTTGAAGCATATAATTATTTATGTTAATCCTAAAGGTGGACTACATCCATTGCTGTTTCTTTATTTCCACAGATTATTAGCCCTTTATTGCTTAAAAAGGTTCTTTAAAATGACGAAAACATTTAAAATTTAGGCTAGAATCTATCAAAACAAGTAGTGTACTTTGTCCGATAGTATTTGCACAGAATGAATGTTGTTATTTATTCTGTGGTATTTGCTTTAGCACCAAACTACATGAAGTGCAGTTTGGGTGCATATAAATCGCAAACGCTAATAAATTCGTCATATATGAACCAAGTTAACGGTTTCTTTGCGATTAATTCTGCCGGCTTTATATACGTCTTCTAATCATCTAAAATATACACAGCAAAGACGTCACTTTTGAGTTTTGAATATTTGTTTGATGACTTTAAATTTATTTAGCGTTTTCGATGCGAATTTAATTTCCTTGAATAGATAACAGTGATTTCAGAAATTATCTTAAATTACGTTTTCTATGTATTTTATTAATTTAATTTCACATTTACTTTATATATAATTATATAAATTAAATATACCAGATATTTTTTAAACTTTATTTTCCGTTCTACGTTTTTTAGTAGTCATACGTGTTTCGGTATTTGTCTTTTATTTACAATTGAACAATTTCAATTATAAATTTCAGGATTCATTTGCACCATTCACGCTTAGATCTAAGCTCTGGTTAAATTAGTAATAATGATTTTTACCGAAATTGTTTTTATACCAATAAAATAAAGTTTAATTTAAGTGTGTTTGGTGCAAATTGCGCTAGAAGGTGTCGCTTGCTGCGGAAACATCATATTTGTAAACTGAATAAATTTTAATATGAGGTTTTAACTTCTGTGGTTTCAAGCTACAGCTAGCGATAATTCTGGGCCTTAAATAAAATAGTTTTTTCAAAATTACAAGAACCCCTTGCATTACTAATTTTTTATTTCTGGTGACGACGCGATGAAGGCTAAAGTAATAGTACTGCTTAAGAAATAGTCTCTTATTATACAAATACTTTTCAGTACAGTTGCGTTAGTTTCATTTACATTTTATCTAACTATCTAGAATGTGAAATTTTAGAATAGTCAAGACTTCCCTTTCTTTGTCAATCGCAATAAATATTGAAACGTTCTCGTATATAAGATGATAGAGAACTACTACAATGAATTTTTATTATTGAGTGCAATGTTTATGAAATTCTTAATTTAGCATGCGCTAGATTGGATTGCCAAAATATTCAATTGGTGGTACAGTTTCAGTAATGAGGTAATTATTCAAAAGGTTTAACTTGCTGCAGGGATCATGAACCAATTATTTTTCATCTATCTAATATCGTCGATGATAATATCCGTCAAATTTACCGAATACCGCAAGAGAGGTAATATGATCAATTCAGTTATTAACGAATTCCAATGTTCTCGTCAGACGCAGAAGCTCGTGAAAACTATTGTCACCGCTCTAACCACAGTCAGCCATTAGAATAATACACACACACACACACACACACACACACACATACACACACACATACATATATATATATATTATTACTCATAATTGGAATTGTTATTTAAAAGAGGTACATTTTTAACTCAGAATGTGTTGAAAAGGGCATTCGATTTAATTTATTCATTGTTTGTAGGATACCTTACATAGTATGTATAACATATTTATTTATATTACATGATTTATTTAAATTTTTGAAGGCTGCCGATCTACTTAAAAGTCATCTAATTTTTCGATGACCATCTTTATATAACAATTGATTTAAAATAAAGCATTTTTACATGATTAATTTGTCTATATATTTGTCCACACTTCGCCAAACTTGTGTTCAGAGGAGTTTTTGTTAATGTTGCCGAAACAGTGTAGCCTATTCAAAAATATCTTAAGGGTGTTTTACATAGTACAAAACGGTCAGTAGACTTTTATTCATAAAATATATCCGTTATAAAATCATAGAATTTGATTCTGCCCCTTGAATTTTTTTAGTTCCCTTAAACTAACTGTCGCTATTATTTAACTAAAATATCCTTTGGAACTTAAATAGTTTATTCCAAAGGTGAACGAATTAGTTTTATGCGCAAAAATATTGTATGCAATAACATCAGTTACTGGGATGATTGAAATTAGGCAAACGCCTTTCTCGCTTTGATTTCGCAACCAAATATAACGCAGTTTAAATACACATACTACCAACTCATCGCTATTAAATTACAAAATCATTAAACCCACTACATACTATATTTCCAACTGCTTTATGAACAACTTTCTTAGAAATTAGCATTAACTGTTGTTTAATTTCTATATAAGAATCGACATTTTCTATTACAAGCAAATTAAGTATTCAATTAAATAAATATTTTATTACAAAGACTTATTCTGAACTTTGAGTACAGACTACTGGATATCGGATTGATTTATTTAATTCCACGAACAAAGGGAATGGATCCATAAGAGGTATCTATTAGATTTCAGAATGTTGAATTATTACTTAGAAGCTATCGAATATAGTTGTCGATTAAATAACCTAGCGGCATTTCAATTAAATCGAATTCAGCAAAGTTATGTTCTCCCAGGCATTCAATATTCAAAAGCCGCTGACTTCCATATACAAATCATAGCGATTTTCTATAAAAACTCCAGGTCTGGCTCGCACTGGCTACCCCTCTTGCACCACTAAACGGTTATCAAAATGTAACACACACTTCTATATGAATAGCAAACGCAGCCTGTTTTTAAACCACAGTGATTAAAAAGTTAGCGCATGCTCTATTGTGACAGAAAGAAAATTGCTTTCCACCATAAAAGAATTTCCATAATTATGTTTTATTTATTTAGGTTGATTTTTACATGCAGTTTGTATAACTTGTCTGCACAATCATGCTTTTTATGTTATTAGTTGAATGATTTTGGAAAACTTTAATATTAAACAAGATTATAACCGCTATTATACACCTTAAGGGATTTATAAATCTGAATTTACTTATGTATATAGCTCTAATTATATATAAATCGATTATCTACAATGTTACAGTTTTATTATTATACAATCGTTAAAAAATTATAATAAAAGACTCTTTTTGGAAACTTTTACTATTAAATGAAATCATAATTGTATAAATAAAAGGCTGACAGTTCATCTGGCAGATGTATTCATTATAATCTGTTTAAATTTATTGCTATGAAGAAATAGTTCTCTTATTTATCTAATTATAGCTTTAGGTTTGTGTTTTTGAGTATTTTATATGATTCACAATTACACCCATTTTTTAAATATTAAAGAGCCCTTTCCTAAATATTTATTATATATTACATTTAAATTGGATTTTGAGGCTGTGGTGCATTATATTTTGGTAATTTTAAAATTTTTTATATAAGCAAAAACTACTGTTGTTATAATAACTTCTCGCAATTAATTTAATATATCCTAGCGACACAAGACCTTTCTATAGTAATGTGTTTATTTATGTATTTGTTTTAAAATTTTTGATGTTTGCAATTTGTTTAAAGTTTACTGTTATGTCTACTAACTTAATTTTAATTGAATGTTAACCATATTTATGTTAATGTAAGTACTTTTACAGTGTTTTAAGATTATAAAATGATTGTTTAATAAATTTTAAACTCTGACGAAGCAACAAATACAGTTCCGAAGTGTTAGTAAAAAACAGATAAAATTTAAGCTGAATTCTGTGTAAAAAATAACACAGTATAAATAAAAGTTATTATTAGTAAAGTAAGGATTGAAATAGAAGTATTCATAAAAGAAAAGTTGATATCACTTTCATTTAAAACTGAAAGCAAAAGGTTACATGTACTATTCATAAATTAAAAGTTGATATCACTTTCATTTAAAAATGAAAACAAAGGTTCACATGTACTATTAATAGAGTAGTAGGCTAAGCAAAAGACAATAAATGCATTTCGTTATAGTAATACAACTACACAAGTTAAATAGGTAAAATGAATACATTTCTCTAAATAAACCAAAATAAATTATAGGCTGAAATGATATTATAGCAGAAAACCGTTACATTACAGTTAACACAAAGCATCGTCGTGAATTATGCAACGAAATAAAATTCTCTGCTAGCAACTATAATGGAATCTAACCTAATTAATAGGAAATTCAAAGGAACAGAGCAAATTAACAAATTGTACTAAAAAACTATCATAATATACGAGGGCGGTCCGATAATTAGCCGGTTTTCAAGAGATGACGCTACTAATCACCGAATGTGTATTATTTCTGTCAAATGAAATCTGTTAGTAGGCAGCATGTAAATTTTTAACGCTACATATCATTTAGTTTATGTTTGACAGCCACAAAAAATGAACAAGTTGTTATTGTGTTAAAATAATGAGTAAAACGAATTTCGTACATTGATTAAGCATTATTTTTTGCATGGAAATACCGCGAGAGAAACAAAGGAAAAGCATGATAGATATTATGGTGCATCTGCTTCGGCGAATTCAACTGTGATTTATTGGTTTGCAGAATTTTAACGTGGTTGTTCAAGCACAATTGGTGAACATCGTTCAGGTCGACCAATCGAAGTGACCACCAAAGAAATGATCCATAAAATCCATGACATCGTTTTGGAACATCTACGAGTGAGAGTGCACAAGATAGCGAACATCGTAAGCATCTCAAAAGAATGTGTGAGTCACATTTTGCATGAACATTTACATATGAAAAAGCTGTCTACAGAATGGGTGCCGCGTTTCTTGACAGCTGAACAAAAAACGCAATCGTATGGTCACTTCACAGCAACTTTTGGCGACGTTTCAACGTAATTCAGATAAATTTTTGCATAGTTTCATAACCACAGATGAAAAATGGTTCGACATCTACACAGCTGAAACGAAACAATGGGATGAAGCTGGTTCAAGTGCATCGAAGGAAGCAAGAGTGATTGCATCAGCTGAAAAGATTTTAGCAACGGTTTGTTGGGATGCACAAGGTGCAATACACACTGATTATCTTAAAATGCAAACAAGAATCGCAGGAGATTATTATATAGCATTATTTGGCCGATTTCACGTTGAAATAAAGAATAAACGACCACATTTAGCAAAACAGAAAGTGCTTTCTCATCATCACAACTCATCAGCTCACACATCATGGAAAACTCGAAAGAAATTGGATGAACTACGTTACAAATTGCTTTTGACTCAACCGTATTTCCCTAATCTAGTTCCCTGCGATTATGTCCTGTACGCAAACCTGAAGAAATGGCTTGGTGGAAAGAGGTTCAAATCAAATGAGGAACTTAAATGGGAGACTGATGCATATTTTCGAGGACTTGATAAATCGTACTACGAGGGTAGCCCAATGAAATTAGAAAAACGCTGGACTAATTGCATAGAGCTGAACATAGACTATGCTGATAAATAAAATGAAATTTTGAAAAGAAAGTTGTGTTCTAATGTTAAAACCGCCCATTTATCAGGCAGCCCTAGTAGATATTCACAAAATTGCGTTCCCCTTTATAGTAAACGTTTTTTTATTCCGTACTCTTAACTTATCTAAGTCTATATATAAAATATGGGACGTGGTTGCAATTCCGTTACTTGTTCTTTGTGTCAATTGTATTTTCTTTTATATATTTTAATCTTATGAAACCAGTTACCTGAAATGAAAATGTAATAGGAAATAAAAGATAATAAAAAAAAGGTGCTTTAATCGGTAGTGTATGTACATAGCAGATTATTTACCGGAATTATCGAATTAAAAAATTGAATTCTATGAATGCACACTTTGAAAAATTTTATAGACAGAAAATCATGTTTTAATATTGCATGTTATAAATGCACAAGGATAATTAATATGAATTGAAATAATAACAAATAATCTAATTGATTTATTATTATTAACAGTTCTAAGCCTTCGCAAAAAAGGTTATTAAAATTTTCAAAATCGATTACACCTTTGAATAAGGATAATCAATATTAGAAACTTTAACAACTCTTTTGGGGAAGACCAAGTGAATCAGACAATTTATTAAAAAGCTTCAATGTCAATTATAGAACAAATAAAATACATAGAAATGATATTTCATCTTTACATCTCGTCAGTTAAAAAAATCACATAATAGTGAACTTTCTAATTTTAACTAAAATGAGTTCAGAAGGTGATATTTACATTATTTTAGAAAGTAAACCGAAGTTGGGAAAAATTCAAAAAAAATTTAAACTCGAAATGCTAAAGGAAAGCAGTAAACAAATGGCAGGCCAAGAAAACGGTATCGTAGGGAAAGGAGAAGAACATCAAGCAGACTATCATGAAGTTAACAAGTAATCCATCAAACAAGTATTCGAGGAGACTCAATAGTGTCTTATAAAATGCATGGAAAACTTCAAAATATTGCAGTAGAAGCTGCTATTAAAGAAGATTTTTTACCTTACTGGAAGAATAATTTAAATATCAAATTCGTTTGGAAAAAGATGCATAATTCAGCACGTCATCTGTATTTGATTGCAATTAACAAATTATCAAGTTGTACAGGAAAAGATGAACGGTTTTACATCAATAAAGTTATAAAAAGTGTCGTGCAAAAAATTACGTCACAGCAGAATTGCAAATGATCGCATGGATATTAATTCTGCTGCTATATTAGGTAAGAGATGGAGCACGATAATATACTGAATACGACTTTTTATTTATTATAGGAACTATTGCCATACCTTACGAATATTCTCATTTGAGAGAATTTCGTGCTTCCCTAAACATTTCTGTTATATCACAACGTATTCACATAAAAAGACATGACAACTTAGGCAATACCATTTATAGTGTATTTTAGAAGGAAGTAGTGGAATAATGAGAAGCGGTACTTGTTATAGAAAAAGGCGATGTTCATGGCGATGGCTATCCAAGCATAGCCGTAATCGCCGGTTGTGCTTTGGATATTCCTATTAAACTAATTATTATACTCTTTCTAGAATTATTTGCTTTATCGGTGAAGCCACAAATAAAACACTGTATCTAGGTGTGCGTAATAAGTTATTTATGTAGTGCAATAGAGCAGAAAACTGAAATGAAACGGTAACAAAGCACATTTTTTCAAAAACCGGAATAAACTTCTACTTCGGTAGAATTAGAGTTCCAAGAAAGTATGTATTTACATGGTCTGTAGTTTACAAAATTAGTAGGAGATGGAGATAGTACTGCAACAAGGAAATTAGTGCCAGTTGAATCATATGGTTCGCAATTCGTTCATAACGTTGATGTTGAAGTAGAATAACTCCTTCATTAAGTTAAAGGAAACTTCTAAGTCAGCCAGAAGTACATCTTCTCATAAAAAATGGTTCCATTTCAATTACAGGAGAAACTGGGAAATAGGATTCTCAAATTTCAAATATATGCAAGGAAAGCTGCAGAGCACTGATTGCAAAACGGTATTGCTCCAGGAGAACGACTGAGCGCATTTGAAAAGGTCGTTTTCAATAGTCAAAATCATATTTTTGAAAAAATTTAATTTGAAATACATAATTCTGTAATGGACCAAAGGCTAGATAAACGAACATCGTGGAACAGGTGGTGGAGTGCAGTATTAATCAAGCAACAAATGACGAATACTGAAGAAACACCACTATCTATGAAACGTACGGTACGCATGTGTCCAATTTAGTAGCACCACCGGTGTTACTAATTTTTATAAATGGATTTTCCACGTCAGTTCCCAAATTACGAAGTCATCATTTCCTTTTCCTTGATCACAAATTATTGCTTCTGGGTTTAGACCTATTACAATTACTTTATTTATAACTAGCAATATCAGTTTTTAAGAATATTACATTTTAGTGGCCCATCAGAGACAAAATAGCAAAATGACATTTTCCACTTATACAGCAAACCTCTCAAGTAAAATTCCACTTCTGCTAAACATAAAAATTATTTCAAATTATATTATAGCTGTATTATATTTAACAGATTTTAAAAGAAAGTCAAAAATAGGATCCAATTGTTGAGAATACATTTACCTGATTCGTTTCATTTACCTACAGATTATTCAGTCATTGGTAATATAAAAATAAATAGTAATTTTTGTTCAATTACAAATTATAGTCATTTCAAGTTAATGTCAATAACTTTTTGCATCTAAGGAAGGATTGCTTAATATAAAACAGCTGCTCTAAGAGCCGCGTGCTTACAATAAGTAAACTCGCAAATTACAAATAGTTAATCTTTAAAGAGATTTGACTACGTCAAACGTTCTGAGGTAAAAGGTAACATTTAAAAGCTTCTATAAATTGATTGTCAATTTATATTTTTAAAGACAATCGCTCACTCAGGTGAAAAACTTCACTGGGTTGGTATTATTTACGCACATATAATGTGACCCATATAAAAGGACACCCTTATAAAATCTGTAAGTTTCATGCGATTTTGATAAAAGTTTCTTTAAACGCTAGAGCGTTAAATCTCTATCTGGAGGAACAAATTCTGTATTTTTAAAAGAAAAAGTCAATGCCTACTTAGTGTCATTTTTAGATTGAAAATCCAAAAAGTAATATTAACGATTTTTGTATAAAAAATCTGACAATATCGCTAGATTCTGCATCCCTTAAAATGCTACTGTACCAAATTTCATAAAAAAATATTTAATATTAGTAATTTTGTAATAATTTTCTGTTAAATAGTGTTTTCCTAAATTTAATCTCAATCAAGTTGTCGTGAAAATAATCACCCGTCAAAATGGGTTCAAAGGTGCTTTGTCAAATTAGCAGTATAAATGGTATGCTTTAAATTAAGTTTTAGCTGTTATTGTGGCATTAGGTATAGAAGAAAAAATTCAAATTGTACGTCTAATTGGTGACAACGTTCGGTCGGCAAGAGATGCTGCCAACGAATTTAATCGTAGATATCCTGATAAGTTAAGGTTAGTAAGTTGTAGTACCGTTAGCCGAATTAATTAAATTTCAATGAAACTGATAGTGTATCCAAAAATATTCTCAAGAATAGAAATAATGTTAGGCGCCAAATAGCAAATTGTGAGCAAATATTAGAATACTTTCAACATAATCCACAGTCAAGTATTAGAATGGCTAATTTAGTCCTCAATATACCTATGGAAAATATCAGAAGATGTTTGACAAAAAATAAAATTAAACCTTTTAAACCAAAAATTTTGCATATTTTGAATCAGTAAGATGAAGAAAGAAGAATGTAACTTTATTTGTGGGCAGAGAGTGGATACGAAACGGATCATAATTTTTTCAAACAATTAATGTTTACAAATGAAGCCACGTTTACGACAAAATTCTCAACTTTGGTATCGTGACAACCCTGAGTGGGCAATTAATGCGAAATGGCAATATTCCCATAAAATTAATGCGTGGTGTGATCGGCTAATAGGACCATTTTTCTTTGAGGGTAATTTAAATTGACATTTGTTTCTGGAATTTCTCCAAACTGAATTGTATGATGCGCTTCATGAATTACCACCTCAATAGCATCTAAATTTAAAATTGCAGTTACATGGAACCCCTGTGCATAATTCTGTATTAGTGAGGGACTGATTGAATAAAAATTTTAGAAATCGCTGGAAGACCGCCAGGGTCCCCTTACTTGTCATGACTCGACTTTTTTCTTTGGGATGTTTTGAAAGAAAATGTGTATAAAACAAGGCCGTAGTCAGTACAGGAACTATACGACGGAATAGGTGATGCCTGTGAGACTATATCTGCCAGATAATTACGAAACGTAACAAAAAAAATAAAACAGAAGATCGAAATGTGCATTGCAGTACAGGGCGGACTAATAGAAGATATCAGATGGCAGTGACTGACATTTGTTTCTTTTATCTTATCGTCACTTTTAAAATGTCGAAATAATTCTGCTAAAGGTATTCTAGAATAAAACATGTTATCGTTTGTTGAATTTCCTTTTCTTTTTTGAATTATTGGTCAAGTAGAAATCCGTAAAAATTTGCTTTTTAATATTACCACAAATTACGATAAAAAGTAAAATTTAGGAACAACTATTTAACAAAAAATTATTATAAAATTACTAATATTAAATATTTTTTTATGAAATTGGTATAGTAGAATTTTAAGGGATACTGAATCTAGTGACATTGCAAGTTTTTTTGTGAAAATATCGGTAATATTATTTTCTGGATTTTCAAGAAAAAAATAACTCTAAGTAGTCCATGATTTTTCTGCTAAAAATACGAAATTAGCATCGCCAGGTAGAGCTGTTAACGCTCTATTATTTAAAAATAAGTTTATCAAGATCGCATGAAAATTACAGATTTTATAAGGGTGTTCCGCTTTTAAATGGGTCACATTGTATATATAGAAAATAGATGAATAATAATTAGATTGTTGATTAAACTTTCCTTTTAGAATACAAACACCGACTAAATTATGACTTGTTTAGTCTCTGCTCCTGTTTCGACGTGTCCCAATTCTTTGGTCCCTTTTTGTTTGCAGACCGATGCTTCTGATTTCGGTGTTGGTGCCGTGTGGTGGTGGTATAAGAATACCACATATGCAGGTTAGGCTGCGTGTCGTAAAAGGCGACTAACTTACTATGTTGATGCCTCATCTTCCATCTTGGCCTTAGACTTGGGTGTGCCGTGTTGTGGCGGCTTAAGAATACCGCATCCGCGGGTTAGGCTACGTGTCGTAAAATGCAACTAACTTACTTATAGCACCATCTTTCACCTTAGTCTTGCGCTTGACTTTCATATTTTGGGATACTACATGCGCAGTGTGCTTTTCCGTTTTGGTTTTCGTTGTTGTGTTCTTTTGCTTTGACTACGTTTTGTTAGTTCTTTTGAGTTGTCTTGGGCTCTCTTTTCTACTCCTTAGTGGACAACGGAGGTATTTGGTGTGGATTTCGCGTTTTCGGATTTACGATCCAACCGGTACTCCTGTTGTCGTTACGTCTTTCTTTCCTTCCTTGCCTGGGAGAGCTTGAGGATTGACATCACTTAGTCAAAATTCTATTTCTGTTTTTTTCCCGTTTTTTTCCGGCCGCTTAGTTGGGTATTTTGCAGTTGATTGATTTTTATAGAAATTTGTGTTGAAAATTTATTTGGCGTGGTGTAATGTCTGGTTTTGTTGGCGTTCCGCGCATAATAAACGAAATTTTAAATTTACCGTCGAATTTCGCAGTAATTTCATGGTTGGTAGGACGACAAAAAAATAAATAGATCTTTTGTTACATAAAACACGGGAGACGAGTTTTTCTACTCTCTGTGACAATTGCCAAATATGTAATAAAGTAAAATGACAGTTATTGGCGATTCTAGCTCTTGTGGATCGCGACGGTGTATAATTGGTACTAACTAGTCGCGAAACCACCGCATTGTGACAGTTAAACGCGCGTAGGTCGTACATGAAATAATCGGTCGTGTGAGTGATTTTTTTAAGTGTCCGGGTGAGTGTAAGGTTTCCACAGGCGTAGTGTGTCGGAATAACAGGCCTGAGAACTCGAATAGCGGGTTTCTGTGGAATTACCTGCCTTTCTCTACCCCGTTTACAGCTTCAATGGACGTGTGAGTTCCGGCTGCGAGTTCAAAAACCTATAAAGGCCATTACTGACGATTTTGGTTGTGGGAAAGCAAGGTGTCGACTAAGGCAAATGTACTTATTATTACATCTTCTCTGCTTCGCTATTGTTTGCCGGTAAAGGGCGTATGTGAAATGTCAACGTATATCCGCGAGCATCCGGTTTAACTTATAGTCCCGGCTGCCAACTATTGTAGAGCCCAGCCCAGCCTATCAATACATAATTTATGTCCAACCTATGAGGGCATATCTGCGCTAACTGTAACTAGTATATTTAGACGATAATTTTAGTTTATAGTAGATTGATCAGTCTTCCCCATACCCCTTGAATTAGGCTACATTCAAGAGGCGGAGAAATTTACCTGTAACGATTTGTGTCCCGTTGTTTTTGTGTATGCTAAATAAGTCACTTCTTTAGCCATAGATAAATAGTTATTACACAATTAGACTTGCATTTTGAACTTAGAATAAGTTAACAGTTATTACTTAGTATTTCAGAGGATATGTGTTAGTCAGGGTGCCCCTCTCTAGCCAGGGTCTTAAGTTATATTATTATTTGGGGCCCAGGTAATAGGAAAACCCGGGACAACACAGTTATAGGTCACGGAACCGTTTTTCGCTGTTCCGATGGAAATTTCGATTCAGAGTACGGCCAACAAGGAAGAGTGACGCCCCTCTAAATTTCAAATCTTTGTATGCATTTCCAGCGTTTTCCTTAGAGCGCGGACGTGCTGGTGCGAATTGTCGCCGACCACCCTCCAAGGAGGATCTAGCGGGACATAATCAACGTTGTAGGGCGTAACGCCAAACGCGCTTGTGACAAATTATACTCTTATTACCTGGATTAGTCGAGTATTTACAGGGTATTGCATTCCATTTTAAAGTGTTCTTAACAACAGTCGAATTTTTAAAGCTATTCTAATCAAAATGAATTTCACAAATTTATAAAACATTTTTATCCATAAAATGTAATTTATATTAGCACTATTTAACATTCAGACTTCACAACGCTTTTCGTCTTCAATTGGAAATTTTAGAAACTTAAAGCATACAATTTAAGGTTTCAACACTAATATACCATAATTGATGTTCTTGACACTAGATGCTTATAGTGCTGCCTGTATTAGCTAGAAAATTTAACAAATTCGTTTATACGCATTTAGTGGGGTATCGTTTATAATATTTGAATCAACGCCAGGATGTTAGGGAAATGGAAAGACGCTACCAGGTCACATGGTATGTCAGCATGATAGGCAACTACTGCTGAATGCTGAGCAAGCAACTGGAATTAGTAGAAAACGAAAGCCCGCTAGGAGAACTTTAAAAGGAGAGATAAAACTATTTCACGGACTAACAGGGCGAAAACTGAACATTGTTCCATCAATTGCGTTTTATGGACTATTTGCAAATTTAATCATGTTTTACTTGATAATAAAACGAAATGTTGATTCAATTTGTTCTCTCTTCTTTTGCACGAAAACCTGTACGTAATGCGTATATATATATTAAATTCGTTGAAAACCTTCCATGTAGATTTTTCCAAATATTTTTAGCAGACCTTTGTTATTTAGTAGAACTTGCAGATTTTATAGAAAAAAATTAACAGGAACTAAGCTAACTTCGTACTTACAGTGATTCCCATTACAATAGGTTATCATAAGTCGAAACACAAAATGAGTACAAAACATTTCTGTCACTTCAAAAGAATACAAACAACCTGGATGACCGTTTTAGACGAAATATTTGTTTCTATTCAGAATTAGGTTAAAAGTTGACACAAGCGTTTTTACAGCTAAACCCCAGGTAAGGGAATATTACTTTTCTGAAAAATTAAATGTAGAATAATTTATTATTTAATTTGGTAAGTAGTTATTCGATAATTATAAATCTACTATCTAAATCCATAACTAACTGGCTGGGAATTCAAGCTAATTAAATGTAATTTTCTTTTTCTTTAATATACGCCTCCCGTTGGATATTTTGACACTTGCTATAAGGGCGAAATAAACGAAAACTGCATTTCGATAAAATGTATTACATATTTCTCATTTATAGTTGGAACTGTTGCTCCACATGATTTACATGTGTAACCTAATATGCTGAATATGTTTGCGCAGTTTCTTAAAATATACTGTTTTATGAAATAGAATTTCATATTTCTAAGCTATTTCTATACATAACCTAAAACATTCCCTAAAATATCATAAGATTCGGCGATATAGTTTGGAGAAATATTTCAAATATTTCCGCGATTGTACTGAATATTAAAATATGATAGATTAACAACATTTACTTCAAAAAGTTATGCTTTTCTGCAGAGTTCCTCGAATAACGTTATACATTCGCCTATTTGAAACTGCAATAGCTGTTAATAAAACAAAGAGTTTTCCACAATATTGTGATATAGAAAATAAATTTATAAACTAATGGAGTTTGCAGTTGACTGTAAACGGAATACATGATATCTATAATTTGCAATATACAAATGTACATTTTAAAATAAAATTAGGTAGTGCCGAATTTGTAGATATAAAGGATTTAGAACTATTTGTTAATATAAGTTATCGCATTTAATGTATATTATGCATTATGCCTCTATGGTATCTTTTTTAAGGGATACTTGGTCGAATTTGCTTTTAGATACGGATGTAACTGGTTCGCAACGAATCATATAACTTTTCTAAACAACAATATACACCAATATATATATATATATATATATATATATATATATATATATATATACACA
>JAHWXV010198063.1:0-10000 GCA_024586415.1 Phrixothrix hirtus | reverse complement strand
CACTGTTAACTCTGAATACAATAACTATGCAACTAAAACTCTTGACTAAATAAAAATTTATATTTGGGGTCACAAACGCCCTTTCCTGCAAATAAAAGATCTTGATAAAATCGAATAACTGAAAGTACCAATTTATTTCTGTCATATTTGGATAATTTCCGAATCCTTCATTTTCATGATCTTCTTGAAATCGACTCAAACGATTTTTTTTAAACTTAATATATTTCTTAGCTACTTAATTTAGTTTTATATTAAGTTTAGTTTCTTTAGTTTAGTTTCTCTAATAAATTTTTGAAAATCGAATAAGCGAAGGTACTTGGAGAATTAGTTGTAAACAACGTTTCTCAAAAAGTAATCATTATACGAAGATCGAAAGCTATATTTATATTTTATATCACCTATACATAAAACGGTAATAATTTAGTTAAAATTGAATGACCAGAAGTGCCATTTAATTCTTGCGACTTTTAAGTTTTTTGCGATTTTCTCGAAAACGTTTTTAACATTTTTTTTTTGAAACTTGCCACGGTAGTTGTGTCCTTCATATCATCTTACGTACACTTAGAGGTTTTTCTGGAAACATGCTTTGAAGCGAGTTATCAGAGAAAATCTCTGGAGTTAAGCAGGGTTTTACGTATCCAGTAACTTAAATGGGTGGTCGTTACAACTATCGTTCCCAAAATAAACGTAAATAATATTTTAATTATTTGTATACATTTTCATATTTGTATATTTATAAACGTAAGAGAATGTCGTGTGTTGTCACACACTAGACTTTTGTTCTTGTATCCTACCCAACCTCAGCCGCAACGAGAATATAAATTACCTTGATTGTTTTTTGAGATCTAGAACTTCTTACTGCTAAATTTAATTTTGTTTCTCCGCCGATCTACTGTTTTGATTAAGAATCTTAGGCAAGCATGTTTACGACCTTATGCATGAACAAATACATGATTATGGAATATAACTACCTCTTCTTATTTATATTTGAGTTACTATTGACCAAAGAATTTAATGTCGGCCTACATAAATTAAAGGCAACGTTAAGAAATGTTTTAAGTACCATTACTTGTAATAATGTTAACAACCGATTGTAAATACTTTAATTTGATAATGTTCTGCCCAGATTCAACATTATTAGAATAGTTTTATAGTTAAATTTTTGTATTCTTTTCCTTTTTTATAAACATAGGGTTATCTGAACAAATTTATACGCTGTAATTTAATTCACTATTAGTTATTGATTTAATACATAATCCAATATACCGAGTAATTCTACGAACTCGAACTCTTGCTTTAAATTAAATTTTGTTTTACATGATAATTTGACGCTCCCCGTATTTTTGCTACAGTACGAAACAAATTATTTATCTTAATTAATAATTACGTTAATCAATGCCTGAATGATTACAACTCTATTTGGAATTGCTTTTAAAAGAGCCGAAGGAAATTTATAAAATACGCGGATTTAATTATTTATCAATTTTATTTGTGTTGAAATGTTCCAATTTCGTTTAACTCTGAAAACGCAGAAGTTTCGTATCCATACAGCTGTCGTCCGATTAATTTTTATACTTACAGCTTATCGGAATTTGTAAATTCCTAGCAGTTTTTGCTCTATTTAAACTTTTACAATCTTCTATTATTATATACATTACGTACGAAGTATTTCCAAATTTTTCATTCTTTGGCTAACATTTTAAAATCAAGAGGATGTTACTGTTTGAACTATAATAGTTTCTTTTTACCGTTTTGGCATTTTGGGTAGTTGGGTACCATTTATTTAATTTTAAGTCAACAAATCCCGTTATTTGAGTTTATATTCGCACCTTTGAATTAAATTCTACTTTAGCTAAACGTAACTTTTCATTTCTTATGAGCCGTACAATTTTCGATGCGATTTGGGTTGCCTAATCTTATTCCCTATAAAGTTCATTCGCGGCCATCGTTATCTGCCTGGGCGCATTTATGCGCGACATCTATGCCTTCTTTGTCGGTTCGTTGTGGAAGACGCAAACTTGTTATTCGCTCCGACTTATTTTCAATTGCTTGTCTATTTTTTACTGGATAAAACACCTACATCTTTAGGGCGAGTAGGCGTTTCTTGCTTGTGTACGAGGTTGGTTGACTGGCGTTTTTTTTTTAAAGTGGTTTAGGTATGGAGTTTAAGACACCCGATACGTACGAAGAAGAAGTGGCATGGATTTAGGCCCGCCGACGTCTTCTTGATGAGCCCGATGTTAAATTTTGAGGGGTTCCTTTCGCCTTGGTCAACTTACCGCCTCTCTACACCAAGACCATTCTTTGTTTTACCTTCTTGGGGGCTAGTACGGCGACCAGCGGCCTAACGGAGAAAAACCTGTTGCACAACATCGTGTAGTATCTGTTTTGCCAGAACTTCTACAACCACCTAGTTTTCCTGCATTTTTATTAATTGGTATACGCCGAAGATGGCGAAATTTTTGCTGTGCTTGTGACCTGAAAATTGTTGCTTTGCAACTTTAAATTTACATTTTGTTTCTGACTAGCCTGTATATTATTTTGTACTAATATAAAATTTATTTTCATTATAACTATATATTTGCTAGCGATTTTGGACAAGAATTACTTCTGGTAAGTAAATTAAGCCGGCTTAAATTGTCTGAATATAGCGAATAATAGAGCTTTCATAAATAATTATAAGGTATGCATTATTTTTACATTTTTTAATATTTGAAACTTCCTAGATATATTTTACTATCTGTAAGTCTGACTTTTCTCTATAATATCCCAGGATACGCAAAACTCTAATAGAAATAAAGTTTACTTCTAAACATTTAAATTTACAATGTTTAAACAGTAATTTTATTACCATTAATATATTTTATATAAAAATGTTTCTTGCCGCGGTTTTAATAAATACAAGTTAATTACGGCTGCCTTAACGCTGAAAATATAAAAAATAATTAAGAAAGGAAACGTCTTCGCGATTTCAATCTAAACGACGTCAAATGCTTTATAAACAAGTAATGCCTGCAGCGAGATGTTTTTAAATATTAATTTTCTTTATTATCATGTACTGAAGTGCTCTTAAACCAATTTGATAGCTTAAATAAATGTCAAACGAAAATACACATACAAAACGAAAAGAAAAAGTTTTTATAAAAGAATGTTTTTTTTTAATTAAAAGCAGCAAATTATTCAGATCAGCGGAATTCTATGAAATGCAATTTTCGCGATTTGAGATTATTTAAACTACAAGATTGATTTGCAGAATATTTTAATTATTCTAATAATAGTCTACAGCAAAAATACAAAATTTAGTTGTAAATTGATTAATAACCATCTATGAGATGTCGTATTTAAAACTATTTTTCAGATGATTCAGAGAAAAATCAAATGTTTATAGCAGTTTATGTATTATACTGATCAGGGAAGGAACATAACTGCCACTCTTCGACTTTGATGAAATTTTACCCACTTATAGAGATATAGAAAATAATCAACACATATAATTTTTATCTGCGGAGGTGCAGTTTTAAGGGTAGAAAATACTTTTTATTTATATGTGTTTTCGAGTTAAAAGTCCTTTCTTGCTGTTAATTCGAAAACCTGAAGCGTTTCATCGAGTTTTCGAGATCTTTAGCTCGAATTGGACAATTAATTAAGATTTATTGATCAAAACGTTAATTTCAGAAACCCTTAAAAGCTAAAGAATCAATTTTCGTTGACAGCATTTTAATTTACATGAAAAAATATGCCCTACTCTTGAGACATGTGCGCCGTATTTGATGCGCAATTTCGTATTTTTGAATTTTGATGTTTAGTTCGAGCAAGTGATCTCGAAAACTCGACGAACACATCAAGATCGCGAATTAATAGCCAGATAGCGCTTCTAACGTAAAAGCACTCTATATGAATAAAGCGTATTTTCCACCCTTAAATATGCATATCTGCCGATAAAAAAGATACGTGTTGCTTATTTTGCATAGCTCTATAAGTGGGAAAAGTTTAATGAAAATAGGAGAGTGACAGTTGCATACCTTTACTTGTGGGCTTAATTTATTATTTTTATGCGATGAACATTTCGGCTAAACAAATGTATATGCCGTAAAAATTTGAACACATTCGCTTTTAAAAATCACTTTTTAAACTTGCCCTGTTTTACATAAAAATGAATGTTTACTAGTTAGTAATCAAAAAGGGGTTTATTCTTGTAACATTTTACCTTAAATTCAAGAACATCGCGTAGAGTAGACTTTTAAACGCTATCAAACCATATACATGATCTAGTTGAAAAATCGATTACACGAGTTTCCCGCAAATCTTAATAAATAATTTGAATAGGTTAATTTAGAAATGTGAGAAAATTTCGATCGTATTAAGACAAAATACAGGAAATTAACAAATTAAACGACGCGACAACATTTGGGTTCCTGGCAGAGTTATTATTCTACATATCGATAATGATAATTGATTTGTAAATAGTGCCTCAAAAAAAATTTTCTTTGGTAAAAGGGGTATGCAGATTGCCACAATAAGATGAATAAATAGTACTTCAAAAAATGCTTTGGATTTATGTTTACCATGTAAAAGTCTACTATAGTTACTCATTAAGCTTCTTATCGGATATTATGGGTTAGTAATTTTCACTATGCAAAGGTTTCCTAATCTAAAACATAAGTTGTATAGTGGATGACAGAAAATTAAGTGGTTTTACTAGATGAAACTGGCAATTTCAGCGAATTCAGGAAGTTTCAACTTTTGTAATTATCTTCTCTGTACTATGCTGAAAAGCAATATTGGAACAACATAACTTAAAAATAATGACGTTAAACACGCCTTATTACTCGTTGAGAATGTAACTTCATCGAATGATTTTACCACACGTAAAAGATGAAATGGCCAAATTAAATGATACATTTTAAACTAAAGTTGGCTTGAGTTTATGTTGTGAAATTATCGAAAAAATAGTTGAAATTAAAGAAAAATATGGACAAAAAGAGCAACGTGTGGAAGTGGTGATCAATTATATAAATGGTGACGACGCCAGCAGACATGAAGGTAACATCGAAGACTAAGACATTTGAAACCAGCTATATTGTATATTATTGAACTATTTAATAACATTGGAAAGTCTTATATGTTTCGAACCCTTATAAGTTGTCAGTTCCGTCTTTCGTTTTAAGCATCCTATCTGTATAGAAATATATTGGTTACGTAGGATATTTCAATAGTAAGTTTATCAACATTGCAAGAACATTAAATGTATGCATAACCGCACTAGTCATTAATTAGAATTGCTAATAACACAGGTATTATTTGTAAAACAAGCTCAAATAATTTCTTGTGTAATTCAAAAGTAAACTATTTCAATTATCCTGCATAATTATTTATTTCCTAAGTGTTCAGACTTAGATTGAAACAGTGGTTCAACTTTCTCTTTATATCCATTGTTACGCTGTTTAGTAATACCGATAAAGAAATTAAAATACAAAAGAATTTATTAATCTGTGTAATGTTTCGGAAGTTAGACGAATTTCTTTTCAGCGCTTAATGACAAGGCATTTCCCTGATATACCTATGGAGGTAAGTTTTCGAAGGCAAATCGTAGCATACTAACTTCCAAATTCAGACCGTTAGATTCACTAAACCCCTGCCAACCTAAAGCAGTTTATATGTATGTTGCTGGGCTTTGAATGATATCAAAGGCCATCATTACTAACATCTTTACAGCACCAATTTATGTAGTGGGCCTTCAGCCTGATTACTATCAATTTTTTTACGCCGTATGACCTGTAAATATACAGGACGACCAAATTGGTGTCATACCTCCAAAATACTTTCTTTTACCTTATTTAGCTCCTGCGCCCGCAAGTGCCCGTGTAACTTTTGGTTTGTGTCTATAGGCAACAATAGGTAACATTAATTCTACGGGGTGACTTGAAATCAGTGGCGTTCATAAATTCTCGAACAGTCAATATCTACAATATTCAGTGTAGTTAATCGTCCGTGTCTGATATACTCGACCCACGGTTGCCGCATGTTCGAATTTCATATTAGCTTATAATAAAGTAAAAACATTTTCTAAAAGTTCTTCTGAACATCTTTAACGTTATAAACCTAAGTGATTATATTTGCTATTGACATAAATATTTACGTATAGAATTTTAACATATTTATATAATTTTTGACAACCCTCAATTTTCGAGAATGAGTGGGGTACCAATTCCTTTATTATATAAGTAAATATTAAATAGATAATTACCATTAAATAAATTTGCTATTTAGTTCCTTTCGTTTGAATAGTAGAGTGCAATGCGTGGAAAGCTAATGCGCCGCTACGTGCAAATAGATTGTGATTATATCCTGCTACTGTATAACATCTCGTCTCCATCGGGACAGCAACACCCTCTTTTCAAATACGTCATACATTTTTTGTGCATTATTCGTTGAACACGTCATAACTATATTTAGACATTTGTTGACTGATTAAGAAATTCTCTGTTGTAACCAAAAATTAATTGATATTTAAAGTAGAATGGCAAAACTTAACAATTGTGTTTTATCATATAACACTAAAAATAACCAATATATCAAATTACAACAATGCCATACATTTAGAATGTTAATTTTATTGACTTTTATCAATCTTTTGAAATTTTAGCATTATGTTGAACAAAAGGTTAGCCATTGAACTGCGTTTATTTTATTTAATTTAAATGACTAATTTATTTTCTATTCCTTTCTAAAGACGAGCGACAGAATTTCTACATTCGAAGGTAATTCATTTCATCATCCCGATCGGCGCTTAAAACGGCTACCGCTTATATTTACAAAGTCAATGATGTACGAATCTTATTGCTTACGCTCGTTTGATGTTTAGAAATAAGAGTATTACAAATAAAGGTCGTTTTTAGTTATATAATTCTAATCATTAAATTAGATAAATACAACATAAAGCATAAACGAAATAATGAGTCATTAGCATCCATTAGGTAAAGACAAAAAGCAAACACAAATTTCAAATATTACATTAATGGACGTTAATTTAATGTTATTTTCATAATAATGTAAGATTTCTATAATATTTGAAATATATTTTAATAACAAATATTAGTAATACAGCCGAATCTACTTGTTACTTTAAAATAATCAAGGGGTATTTGACATAACTAAGTTAAATAATACTTAAAATTTTTTCTACCCTCTAGAATCAGATAATTGAGTAAGAATACTAATTTTGTGAAAAATGGCCACAGTTAGCGAGAACCATTGTACTACATTTACTGATTTAATGCAATACACTGCATATATTTATTATTAATTGTAAGATAGCTTATTATCTAGTTGTATAACAAATTAATATATGTACTTCATTGGACATTTAAAGTTAGAAGCAATCAGAATATGTGGTAAGGGCAGGGCTCTTGCTGCTTTGCATAGTTCAAACAATATCTATAGAGAGCGGCACAAAGCGTAACTTAAACTAAACGGTCATTCAATCTATGAACAAATATGTATGTATAACATACCTATACAGAATAAATACAAACAAATTAGTTATTATCTTTTAAAGAACGAGTTGATGCTAACTTACTACATATAAATAATTGAAATACCTAAAACGCATTTTACGTATGTGAATATGTGTACACTTTTCGAGAAAATCAGTGATTACTCTTCAACTTTTCAAAGATTGTTTGTTTATAAAAATACCTAAGTTATTAATATAATTAATATATATAATTAATATACTTCATTAACTTACAGGAGCTATTTCCTAGAGGTGCCGCAATAATTACGGTAGTTTTAAAAACAACAATGCACCATTTTCACCGCAAACGATATCACTTGAATTGCATACAGTTGTACAATATACATAAATTTTTTTCATTTAAAGCCATCTTTAAGTATAAAATTTGTTCGTATCTTATAAAATTTTAGGAAAACGAAATGTCGCGATTCTTACTTTCGCCACCGATGTCAAAACTAGTCCAAACATATTCAAATTTTTACAGGGAGATCAAGGTATAAATATAAGCATTTCTTGAAGAATAACATTTTTTCGTACCATGCACCGTTAGTGGGAAAAAAATTAAAAATGTCGCAATTTTATCATGAGTCTGGCTCTTGCTGCTTATAGCAAAAGTCGTCAAAACGTCTTCAAATTTTTACAGGAGGATTGTAGTATAAAGTTGAATTACTCTATGTTTAGTGATATTACTTCGTTCTGAACAAGACACTTATAAAGTTAGGGGATATGTTATTCTGCCAAAATTTATCCCGATCGTATCGTTTCCGTTAGCAGTTATACTTAAAATTACTCGTTCAATGATTTCCTTATGTAGAATAGCTACATAACTTCTGGTTTCTATATAAAAACTAATCGGGTTCCCGAGGAAAGATCATAATAGACAATTTCTACAACCCGGTATTTATATGATTTCCCAAATGCAAGTGGGGATAAAAATTTTAGTTTCAAAATTTAAGAGTTTTTCCATTTTTTTGATAGGAATTTTTGGCGGTCTCTGTGTACTTAATTTTTGATACTGCTCTCAAATTTTTATCATTATTATTAACTGAGTTATAATAATAAACATTTTTCGTAGTGGTTTACATACGTTCTCAAATGTAAATTTACATAAAATATATTTTTATTAGCTAGATAATTATTGTTTCTATCAGTTTGTTTATAAACTCAATGCATCTTCGCTTTATTTTAGCTAATTAATAACATTTAGGTTTTAATTTAAGGCCTATGTGAAATTTTGTATGTAGCGTATCGAATTTCTTAGAATGGTACATGTGTCTGTCTAGGTTGCAGTACATGCATAGAGCTTATTCCTGGAATTATATATTTTATAACAGTTTATATTATTAATTTACATGATTGTTTTAAACTATTTTTGACTGGATAATTTATTTACATTTGATTTTCCTTAGCTATTCTATGTAATTAATTTGATTTTTACGTTTTGGTAATAATTTACATTATAAATATTAATGAATTTGTTATTGTTATACTGATAAATAGTTATATTGTTGAACTAGCTGTGTTTTTCATTCATTCACTCGAAAATTGTTTATCGCGGTCACTGTTTTAACTGAATTTAGCACTTAAGGTGTTCGCGCTTTTATCGTTTCGTTTCAGAAGTTGATTCCACGTCACAAAATAATTAAAAATTCCCAAATCGACTTCTAAAAGGCAGCGGCACGTTATAACATAATTTTAATTCCTTCTAAGAAATAAATAGAAATTTATGCATGTTAAAAGCATAGATATTATTTACATTACGCATGCAGACATATTCACTAGAGCTACACATTTTCCCGTATTTTTCAGGTTGAATTTGTTCCATCGGACCTATATTTCCTTTCCGTATCCGCGTTAAGCAGTTTCCGGCTTAGTCTATGTATTTGCCCTATAATTTTCACGGGTCCGTACATATTTTCCGGAATAAGCAGGATTCCACTTTTTCCAGTTTTCACCTTAGACAGTTTTACCGTATACTGTTTATAAGATATAAAAATTAGTATAGAAACAATCTAAGAACGTCTTAATTAATGTAAAGTCATTAATTGTAATTGCTTAATATTGCACAATGAAGAAATTGATAAACCAAGCGCATTACGCTGTCTGCTTGCGAATTATTGTAAGACAGAATACACCGTTATCAATATCATTTGGAAATGAGAGAAAGCGACATTTGATAATTCTGTATTAATAGACAACATTTCAGATGCAAGGGAAATTCTTGACTGAACTCGAACCGAGCGGTCTTTCATTGAACGAGAATGTATTACATTAGTATATTAAGCTTTACCTGTAAGATTAAGCTATATTTTGTTAAATTAAAAGTACTTTGCTAATTACAAAGTACGTAAACCGCTTGTCCTGAAATTGTTAAAATTCTAATATTGAAACCATCGCCGTAGTCTTCTGCTGCGAAAGTAGTTCAGTTATCTGTAAGAGTAGTTTCCCTTGTATCAGAAATATTTATTTAGAGGCAGACCATGT
>JAHWXV010198051.1:0-10941 GCA_024586415.1 Phrixothrix hirtus | reverse complement strand
AATGTGGGCTTTTATGTAAAAGTAAAATTGTTACAATATCTTTACTACTTTTTTTTATACCTCAAAACGGTACTTACTTAAAAAACACGCCTCGTACATGCATAAAACCAAATATTAACAATTAAAACTCTGTTATTAAATACCAACACCATTATTTATAATAATCAATATAAAATAAAACTGATCATACCTACAGCGACATTAAATCTAATATGCACTTATAACTATATCAAAAAAGACTTAAAATGCAACTACTTATGGTTTTATACGTCAAACTACGTTTAGCAAATGCCTTGTCAAGTGAAAAAATTATAATTAAATAATATTAGTGAAATAACTTCTTACTTATATGTATCTGTAATATTAAACTTATAACATAAACCTTTCTAGCAATTTTATCACACTGTTGATGATTCATGAGTCTTAAAAACCTTTTTATTTAGCTCGTCAGAAATCGAAAATGTGTTGTGACATTTTAGAATTTTAACAACAATTTCATTTTCATTATGTCGGGAAGACTATCAAATGAGAATAACAAGCAATTAAGCAACTAATTTGTTACTCCTTTAAGTCAATTTATTATCCTATTTATGTTTATGGTTAATAAATTAACTGTATACTGTGTTTACTCATCCCTTATTAATTAGCGAAAAAACTAATAATAGGTAGTTACATTCAAAAGATTAAATTTATGATTAACATAAAATAAAAGGTTGAAAACGATATTGTTTATTTATGAAAACAACCTAGTTGCTTTCGAAGGCTCTTTATTAACACTTACTTCCAGAATTACGGTTTTAAAGTAATATTTTATTGATACGAAACTTTGAACAATGCTAAGAACGATTACCTTTAGATAGAATGGGTTATTTATTATTTACTATAATTACTTTGAGGTTCTGTTTGCCGTTTCTAGAGTAATCAATAATCAGCTGCTTTTTCTAATCCTATTACTTCTTAATAGAAGATCTTATTATTGTTTGATATTCTCTGTTATTGAAAAACGTAATATCTCTTAAACTAACTTTTCCCTAAGAAACAAATTTAATATTGAAACATATTGAACCGCTACTATAAATAAACAATAAAACTTGAAAGTTAGTTTTCATTAATTGAGATGTTTTACAACTATACCCGTATCTCAAGAAAAGTTAAACTAAGAAAAGGCGATTTTAATCAATTGTTGAATATGCTGTAGATAACTAAAGTCTAAGTAACATGTGTTCCTAGTATCGATCTTAAATCACTTAAAGGGTTAAAAATATTCCTTATAGTTGGCACTGTATTGTGTCATAGCTACAGTTACGTACAGTGCTGACTGAACAAAATTGAAAGAAATGGAAATATATTCACTTTCATGTGAAATAGATATTCCATTTTTTATAAAATTATATATTTTGGGAGTGGGTATTATTTTTAGCGAATGCATGTTTATTTTGGACGATCTTCAAAATATTATAATATTATAATATAGTATAATAATATAAGGGCAATACTATTATTACTATTATTATTATTATAAAGTCAATTACGCCTTCTGTAGATTATTATATTGTAGTATTTTATTTAAAAAAATAAAATAAAAAGAAATAGAAAATTTTGGATTAACTATTACATAATATAGAATTTATTCCAATACCTATTTTTTAAAAAACTTTTTCGATTAGGCTATTTGCTTCAAATAAATATTTGCCAAATTACTAAAAAGACAATAGATTCACTAAAATAGAACAAAAATAAAAAGGATAAATTCATTTCCTAAATGTACAAACCTCTTCATTTCGCGCATAAAATTAAAAAATAACGAAATGTGCTTTAATTTACAATTTTAATATTAGATTGGCATACTTCATCTTTGTATAAAGAAAATTTATTTTGCAGATAATTTTAACGATAAAAGGGCGAGTGGCGAAATCATGGTCAAATGCCCATCCAACATCAGGTATTTCGGGGGTTTCTCTCGTGAGTTACCTATTTATTGAATTAAAACGTTAAATAAAAAAGGAAGCAAGTTCGATACACTTTCTAGATCAGCGAATATGGAGGTAGGATAGGTCACTAAATACACACCATTTTAGAAGTATTTGCTTCATGTTTGCTTTTGTGTAGATATGAAATGATATTAATTTTATAACAATAAATTCAAAGAAAATAAGAGCGAACCCTATCTTGAAATGCTTGATCTTTGACACTTATTCGAAGTTATATTCTTCCGAACCATTGAGAGTGATTATTAAATCTTTCTATTTGGATTTTTATCAAATATATACAGCAACGTTCCGTCTAAACTTCCTCTAGATACACCAGAAGTAAACAGCACATGTCAAGTCCTGGATTTGGTAAACATTCTACTATTTGATGTGATGCACCCAATTATTAATTAGGTTTCCATTTAAGGTGATGCGTAGATCATCGTATATACTTTTCAAACATCTGCTATACGTAATTACACCGTGACTGAAAGGTATAAAATAGTTTTGGGAGTATATCGAAGTCGCTCAGTTTACTATGCGCATTGGTTGCCATCCCTTGTTATGGGTTCTCAATTTAAAAATATCCTCCGTGCGTCTTTCTCGTTGGAGTGTTAATCCGTCAACCTATTGTATTCTTTCCTAATGAAGCACCATAAAGAAACTAACACGGTCATGTTAGATGTTCTTTCCGAATCTCCTGTTGAGTTCATTCCATAGATCTCAAATAAGATTACTTCGTTGTTTGGTACCTCAACTTGCTAGACAACATTAAAAGTTATTCTTGGCTTTATTTAAATTAGAAGGTAGAGAGCAATTTGATCTTAAACTATGTTCCCCTTAAATACAGTCCCGTTTCCAACATGATAGAATGGATACAGGTTACTCTTTAGCAATAGATGAAACTTACATTTTCAATGTCACCATGTTCTGATTTTTTCCCATTTAAGTGTTTGTAAAACACTACAATAAATTATGCTCATCCGTAAAGTTTATACTGCCTCGAAGATATTCAGCAATTTAGAATCTGGTTAAATGGGCCAGAAAAGATTTTATTTCTTTGCAATACTTATCCAAAAATATCTTTGTACCGTTGCCACTTTCAACTAAGGAATTCACATCCAAATTCTTGGACACCCAAAACGCTGCTTAACTTCAGTTATTTTTTTTTTGATAACTCGTTTTATCACATCCTTTTAGAGAAACCATTAAGTTCGTGTAAAATAGCATTAAACACATAACAACGATAGCAAGTTTTAAAAAAATTGTTATAGCCCTTTTCGAGAAAATCGTAAAAAACACAAATTCGCAAAAATAAAGGGCCACTTCCGGTCATTAGAATTTAACTAGGAAACTTAAATATAAAGTTTCATTTTTATATGATGTTTAGTTTTTGAGATCTGTTGTTCACAATTAATACTTCAGGTACTTACGGTTACCCATCTTTGAAAATTTATTAGAGAAACGGATTAGTTCAATTAAAATGGAATTAAGTCGTTAAGAAAAATCATTAGAGCCAATTTCAAGAAAGTCGCAAAAATCGAGAAATTCGAAAATATCTAGAAATGATAGAAATAAAGTTGTACTTCCGATTATTCGATTTTAACCTAATTCTTAATTATGCATACAAATGCATCTATGACCTCAAATATAAATTTATATTTAGCTAAAGCTTTTAGTTTCCTAGTTATTTTAAACTGGGTTATTGTAAAATACTGCCGCTTACTCGATTTACAGACAATTTTCAGAGAAATCGCCTAGATTATATAAAAGGATCTTATAAGTCTAAGATATATAGTAAATTTTAACAAAATTGTGAAAGTCAATTTCGAGAAAAAACAAAAATTCCATAAATGACTAAAAATGATGGAAATAAAGTGGTACTTACGGTTATTTCATTTTAAGCAAATTCTTAATTTAACAAACTAAGGTGATTTTGATCTCAAATATAAATTTTCATTTAATTAGGACTTTTAGTTTCATAGTTATTTTATTCAGCCTTAGTGGTGAAAGTACTTCCCGTTACACGATTTACGGAAAATTTACTGAGAAACCGCTTCGATTTTATAAGAGCGCATTAAACGATTAAGTAATATAATAAATTTTAAGAAATCCATAGAGCGTATTTTGAAGAAATCTCAAAAGAATTAAAAATTGGCAATAGTAAAATGGCATTTCGGTGATCCGATTTTAGTGAAATTGTCTCAGTTAAATTGTGGGATGAATTCAAATTCAAATATAAAATGTTGTATATCTAGGACTTTTCGTTTTCAAATTATCGTGTTCATTGACACATACACACACACGCGCACCGCGAAACTACGCATCCACGCACGCCCACGTACAAGCGCGTAACATGCCATGCACGTATGTATGCATGCATGCACGCACATACACACACACACAGACCGATTTTCAAAACCATGATTTTTGAACTTAGGGGACTCGAAAACACAGTTCCACTAAAATTTCGGCAGCAAAAATTTTAGTAGAAAGCAATACTTTCTCTTTTACCTATATTCCGTAAAGGGTAATAGAAAATAAAAATTGCAATGAATTTCACTTTACACACTTCGTTTTATATCATTTGTTTTCACATAAATTCAAAACTCTTTATTTAATAACAATTATATTTTTTAATCATTTTTTAGATAGCCATAATAGTAACTTAATGCATTCATATAATTGCATACAAAATTTTTATCTAGTTTCAATTTTGTGACAATATGTGATGTACGGTAATTAATTCTAGCCGCTATATGCGTAATATGCATAGGCGATTAATAGTGACCCTTTCTATTAGAGCAATAACAGAGAAAGAGATCGCAAAAGATTGAAAATGTAGTCAAGATTGCTTAAAAATATAAAATCTAACTTTACTTTTAGTGTCTATTTATGCTAGTGTAATTTATTTGCATTACATTTTTTATGCATTAGGTGTAGTTAAGCAAGCCACATCGGATTATCCATTTTGATCGCAATTTTGGTCGAAATTATTAATAAGATCCACCTAAGTGTGATGTAGTAATTCAAATATTCAAATATTTATCATAGCTTTAATTATGATGAGATACAGTTATCCAATCCAACATGATGTTTATGTCTTCGATGTTTGTTGTATGTATAATCCCTTGTTTTTCAAAGTTTTACTAAGTAAAATAATATGTATTCTTAATTCTGACTGTTGACATTTTTCAATTAGCTTAACCTCAGCGATATACAAGGCATTCTTGATAATGGGACATTCTTTTTAGAATCAAAGACAATTCAAAGCATTTAAAATGGGAAGCAATATAAGTTACTAAAACTGCTGTTTTTAGAATTATGTTGTTAACAAGCGAGTCGATTATGGAAATATAAATACTATAAATAACACACGTGCTTTTAAACGTACAATGGTTGTTAACCACTAAATAAGCACTCCTCAGTGGGGAAATGATGGTACGTGATTGTTGGAACTTTTGAAACTAAGGGATTAACAGGCGCATAACCACCCCAAGTCAAGTTCATGTAATCCTTTTTAAAACGTTATTCGCTGAAATCTTCGCAAGCAGCATATCGTTAGTTGTTAAATGTATTGCATAGTATTTAAACTAGATAATATTTTAATGACATAAAATGTATATAATATCGAAATATGCGAAGCCTAAAAGCATATGAATTGTAAGCTCTATTTATGTTTGCTTCCTTGTATTTCTGTACTGAGAATTTACCCCTATACAAATGTAATTTATTAATACCACCAATTAGTGCAAACAGCACGTACCAATTGTTTAAGTTGGTTTACATAATACAACATAAAGGATATAGAGCAATGTATACAACGTTACTGCTTTCATAAATAAAATTTCTATAAATGCGTTTCCAAGTGTTATAGATTTTTCGATATTTTTGTTTCCAGCGCAGTGTTACCTCGAATTTACTATGTATCCCTTTCAAAATTTTACTTAAACGTATACACATTATTTTAATTAAATTATTTAATTTAGCACTGCTGTTCCAATTCATTATGTCAATTATTATAAAATTAAGTTAGACGACAACTGAACGTCACGAATTAAATATCGAGTAATATTATCCTCATTATATAAAAAGAACAACAACTATTATACGTTAGTTTATAACATGTACTGACAGCAAAAAAGCGCTTGAATTGCACCTATCACAGCTACAAATGTGCAAGGCACGTTTCTGTAATTTGATATTATTGCACTGAAGAAAATGCGTGATCACCATTTTTTAATCTTTTTAATCTTAATAGAACCTATTGTAGACCCATTTTAAATACAATCTGACTTTGGCATTCCCATTGATTTTAATTTTAAGCATATTGTGATCATATTATGATCTTCCTTCGTCCCACTAGAATGAATGTCACTTTATCTGGAACACGCTGCATAACAGATAGTTATTACTAAACACATTTGTGCGAAATAGATTTTGCAACTTCATCAAAAGCTTCATCGCAAATCTTCATAATAAATACTATAATGATTAATATTTTGCGGACAAATTTAGCTTGCTTCTAAAGCTAATAGTTATTTTTATCACCTTAGAATTATTAACGAAATCAATTAATGTTGATTTTGTATCATTTCAGTGTTTTATAAATTTGATTTGTTGCAAAGTGAGTTATTCGTTCTTTTCTCCAAACAGTTGTGTTTAATTTGTAATAGCTTGCAAGAAGACCTTCGAAATTTTTCTTGTGTTCGTAAGAAAGATTTCTTTGTGCTTAATTTAATTAATTTGTAAAGTCTTCCTTTGATACTCCAATTAAATTAATCAGGTACCAAATTGACTTCTAGTTTTTTCAGAAGATCCTTTGTTTTGGCTTCCTCAGTCCTGCATTCAAGAACGTTTCCATCACTGTTTGTTATAATTCCTTTAACCTTTAAATTTATATTTGTTATTTAATAATTTTTTATATTACACTTATTTAGGCCATCATTCATATCAATTTATGATAAATTACAATTAAAATTGTTGCAAATTCTAATTACAAACATATTTCTGAGTATATAATCTAAGTGGTTGTTAAACTTTAATCATTATTTCATCAATTATAGAATTTATTTCACTTTATTGTATTTAGTTAGCATTAACTATTTTAATCCATAGCTACTAGATAATTTCTCTAAATTTCCAACGAATCTAATTTTGCTATTTATTGTTAACAATCTTAGAAACTTTCTTCTTGAGCTTCTACTAACCGTAATTAAGCATTATCTCACAGATACACACAAATATCATATATCATTTATCTTGGTCCTTCTCCACACACACACATGCACATACAAATCAGGTTCAGTAACCAACTCCAAAGTTTGTTAAAAATCAAAATTAGTTTAATTTGTTATAAATTATTTGTATGTGTTTTGAAAATGAAATATGGCTGTATTGTTAAATTATGGCAAAATTCTTAAATATCTATACGTGCTTTGGAGCCCAAGTTTCAGATTTTTGTTAAATGATTTTATAATATACGTTTCAATTCAAATTTCCTCGTTTTTGAAGAATAAATTCTGCAACTGCAATTTACTTTATTTCTCTTCGATAGTTTTGTAAAGTGTTTAAAGCACGAGTTAATAACAGATTTTAACTTTTAGTTAACACGCAGGACATCTATTAAATATTGATATAATGTATCGGCGAAAATTACAAGCACAGCGGTTAGAGAAATTTCAAGATATTGTATTCAGAATAAATAAAATACAAATATTTTATTTGTAAGTCAAGATATATTGAGTATCAGCTTATATTTACCGAATTCGTTCGTGCTACACTAATACGGAATATCTATGTCCATATTGACACAAATTATGAGTAAACAATGTTTAAGTTAAGTAATGTAATCGAAAATATATACTAAAAGATGATATTGTACAATTTTTCTAAATTGAAAAACCGGAAGTTACCGTTACGCGAACTGAGTATCGCAAAATATAGAATTTATAAGACATTGTTATAATACGAGTAGATAGATACATACTTTACTTACGGATATCCATTTATAAACTTAAACTTCAAATATAATTAAAATAACTTAAAAAAAAATTTAAAGCGGGCTTTAATTAAATTAAAGTATAAGAAAATATCCTTGTGCCGTGTTGACTTATCATTTATTGTTCGAACACTGCCTAAAATTGAAATTTTCAATCCTGTCTTATTAAAATATTTGCGTAATTTTACTAATTCTTTAATAACTTCTGCAGAAGTGTTGTTTTTAATAATTAATATATTAACTACTGCGTGAACAATAGTTGACAGTCTTTCAACGGCTCGCGAAACTGCATCGCCGAGAAAGTTTCTGACCTTTTAAAGTAAATTACCTTTTCTATCTCATCGTATAGAAATTTATTTTATTACCTTATTAATTTACTTAGTGAATTCATTAATTCCTTGTACTTATCAAGGTTGATTGTATTTCTACTATTCCAGGGTGATCGGTTCCGGTTGAGAAATCTGACGTTTACGTCATTTTTGGACGAACGTGTACTTGTTTCATGGCTCGTGTCATAACATTTACGGTCATTTTCGTTTTACTGGCGATTTCCTTTAATTTCATTTTTGATATTTCTATTCGTGATAATGCATCTGAGGCTACATTTAATGTTCTTTTATATATTGTACCGTAAAATCGTACTTCTCTAGAGAAAGTCTAAACTTTGTGAAGCAGCTAGAAAGATTTTTCATTCCAAACAAATACAATAATGGGCGATCGTCTGTATGGATGATGAACTTTTTGCCCATATGGATAGGGTGGAAGGTGTTTGATATCCCACACAATACTTAGTAATTCTTCTATTGTGCTGTAGTCTTTTTCTGCTTTGTTGAGTATTCTACATGCATATGCAGCTGATCTGTCATTATTGTATAAAACTGCTCCGATAGCTACTCTTGATGTGTCTGTTTTTAGTAGAAAAACATTTTCCTTCTCAAAATTTGGATATTGCATGATTGGAGGCTTAATTTTAAATCTGCTCATTTTCTTGTTAACTTATTCAAAGATACTGAAATAGTTGCAAAATTGAGGATAAATGCTGGGCAATAGTTTGCGAAAGCTCCAAATCATTCTGCAGATTGCGCAACACGTGGTTGCGGAACTCTTGCACCACTTCAATTTTTCCTGGATCTGGTAATACTTCTTCAGATGATATGATATGTCTTAAATATAAAATTTCTTTTTATATAAATTTTCATTTGCTGGGATTTAACTTCAGATTTAGTTTTCTTAGTAGATGTAATATTTTAATTGAATTTTTGTCGTGTTCTATTAAATTTTTTCCAAAAACTGCTAAATCATCAAGATACACGAAACAATTCTTATAATTTAGTCCTGATATAACAATAGTCATTGTTCTGCTGAACGCGTTTGGTCTAATTTTTGATTCCATTGGTAGCCTGGTTAGTCGATATTGTCCTGTTGTAATTGTAAATGCTGTATATCCTCTACAGGTCTTGTCCAACTCGATTTGATGGTATCCTTGCGTCAAATCTAAATGTGTGGAATACACTGCTCGTGCAAGTGAGTCTAAAATATACGTTATATTGGGCAGTGGAAAACTATCATCTTTTATTTGTTTATTTAACAACCTGTAATCAACTTCACTTACGACTTTCGTTATTGTTTGGTTTTTTAGGTACAATTAATAAAGGTGCGTTTCAACCTGATTTTGCTAGTTCAATAATTTTTTCATTTAGAATTTGTTGTATCTGACGTTGTATTTCTACTTTTTGCGATTGTGGTTGTTTGTTTGCCTTGCAAGTATGCTGACGTTGCTTTATTGTTTAACTGTATTTTATGTTTGTAAATATTAGTCACGGTCAGTGGGTCATTAGGTAGATGAAATAAGTCTGCATATTTTGCAATTATGTGTTGTAACACGCTTTGTTGTTCACAATTTAGGTTTTCTGTTATAATTAACTGTAATACGTCCTCTATTCGTTCGACTGACGATATACGTGAATTTATAAAGTTTGCTGTGTCGTAACAACTTAATAGTATAAGCTTTGGTTGATAATGTTTTGATAGAAATTTGTTCTTCACGGATTTTAAAAGTATTTAGAGGTATCGTTTCGGTACTGAGCTTTACTATAGCTGCGGCTATGAATATTCCTTGGCTAATTTCTTCAGATAATACTACACATTCTTTCGTTCGTTTTACCTTGATAAAGTGTATTGATTCACTTCGCTGCGGTAATTTAAGGAATATTTTGCTTTCTAGTGGTATCGTAATTCTCCTTTTATTAACTAAAATGTGAAATATTATTCTTTTCGTAGTTTATAATTACCGAATAAGCTTCCAAAGAATCACTTCCTAATATTCCATGAATTCCATGTGTATTTTTGGATCGTAGTGGGTGGAATTTATGTCAACTTTACTTTTGTTTTGCCTAACGTTCTTATTTGACCAACTATTCCGTTTATTATAATCTTTTCAAATAAGTTGATGCGTAAGTCTTTACCTAGGTAGTTGGTAAAAAGTGCGCTTATAGATGCTCCACTATTAATAATTAACTTTAGTTGTTTACTATCGCAACCTACCGTTATGTGATTTAAATTATCGATATGACAAATTTCTGTGTAAGCTAAATTATTTGATTTAGGTTTAGTTGAAGGAACGAAAAAAGATCTGCTTTTTGTTCGTCTCTGTATGTTGCTCTTGTTGTTGTTAAGCATCCTCAGCAAAATATATTTGACCTGTCTGTCTAGTCATGTGTTGTTTATTATTGCTGAAATATCTTGTTCGTCCTTTTAGAGAATCTTCCCCTCGGTTATTCCAATTGTGCATATAATTTCTCTTACTTGTCACAAGACGAAATTGCAATAACGCATGTGGCAGAAACACCAGTGTTTTAGCAACTGCCTGCAAAGCTACAGTGGAGCGAGGCGTGGTTCTCCTATACTGCGAAGCTAAACACTGTCGGGAAAATAGGTCTAAATCGGTAAATTTTGACGCCACTGTTTTCA
>JAHWXV010198046.1:0-17124 GCA_024586415.1 Phrixothrix hirtus | reverse complement strand
GACTCCATTTAGAACATAAACTATTTAAGATTCATAATCTAAGTGGTTCATGGTTTAAATTATTTTATATTAGATTTTAAATTAAAATGATTAGACTTAAATAATAATAATAATAATAATAATTAACGCTGGAGTCTGAAATGGTAGATTATTAAGCCCGTTGTATACCTAGATGTTGTCCAAATTGTTTATATATGAAAATATTTTATTTAAATATATGAATTAAATAACACCATGAATTTGATTGAATGAATAAATATACGCTTACGATCTTGAATAAAATGAAAAGGTTAAATCGCGAAATAAAAATTAGCCTTGAAAGTAGCAAGTAAAATGCGTATACAATTACGCCTCAAATAAATAAAGCTTTCTTAAACATAAAATATACAGGTCGCTGCAAAGTTGAATACACAAAATTACTGTCATTCGTATACAATCTCAGTCAAAAGTAAAGCTTACATACGAATTAAATATTGCATGCTACAAATGATAATAAAACAATATTGCGAGCGCCCAGAACCTACGACAAACAATTACTGCAGAATGGTATGCCACCATTTACTTCCCAAAAATGCTCATGTGCATGCAGCACGGGGAATGTCAAAAAGCATGAAATGTGAAGCAGAGTACTTTAAAAAGGAATAACTATTGTTATTTTAGTTTATAGGGAAAGCCAGTCGGTAATTATTAAAATAATTACGATTGAAAAACTTTTTTATTTAATAAATTTTTGTCGTCAAAATTAATGCAGTGCGACGTTTCGCTTAAAGATAAGCTCCATCGAGTACATAAAATTATCAATTTTCTGAAGATGTCTTAATGAATAATAGAGAATTAAAATTAAAATAAGTATATAAGTGTGTTAAATACATTCATTTTAAAAATTTTTTTTTGTATAATACGGGCATTTAACGAAAAGTACTTGCACGAATAAAAGTTTAACAATAAACAATAAACTTTTATTCGTGCAAGTACTTTTCATTAAATGTCCGGTATTATACAAAAAGAATTTTAAAATGAATGTTTTTAACACACCTATATACTTATTTTAATTTTAATTCTCTATCATTTATTAAGACATCTTCAGAAAATTGATAATTTTATGTACCTGATAAGCTTATCCTGAAGCTAAACATCGTATTGCATTAATTTTGACGACAAAAATTTTTTAAATAAAAAAATTTTTCAATCGTAATTATTTTAATAATTATCGACTGCCTTTCCCTATAAACTAAAATAATATATATTACCAGTCAAGCTTACGGAAAGAATTTGCAATTATTTGTTAATTCCATATTTATTTAATAACTATTGTTCGCTCAATTATGTCTTGTTATTACCCTGTATTCAGAAGTATTTAGTCCGGCCCTAATTTATTGAGTGAAATGGCATACCACAAAAATAACAACAAAGCTATTGGATAATAAGCCGAAATGAAGAAAACCCAGATTAGAATTGTCATAAACAATCAAATATTTGATTAATTTAGCATATGGGTTACCTCTGCTTTGATATAATAAAATTAAAGAGCATTATAACGTTAAACGAAATGTATTGAAAAAAATGTAAAAAGCTAAGGTTGTGTTGTTATATGGCGTAACATAAAAGTGTGAATCCTAACCTGGAGTAAATTAAAACACATTAGAGGAAGCGTATTCTGCTGTATCTTAACCACAAATTCTGCCAAAAATTTAAGCGCATCGTGCTAAATTTTTGCATGAAAAATTAGTTATACGTTACTCAGTTGTAAAATAATAAATTAAAGAGGAATTGTATTTATAAAGGTTTCATTAACTGCAAATGTATACATATACATTTGTCTACATAGACAACTTTATAATGTTTCATACAAGAATCATGAAGTTTTGTCTGATTAATGAAATAATAGTAACCAAATTAGAATGTTTCAATTTTGATATAAATAGTTGTAAGTGGATTCCGTAACTTCTAATACTACACTAATAAACAGATGTGTACCACAAGGATCTGTCCTAGGTCCAATTTTATTTTTAATTTACATACATGACCTCCAAACAAGCGTTAATAATGCAGAAACAGTACTTTTCACCGATGATACATCTTGATGATATCAGACTTTTTATCTATACTATACAGTCTCCTCTCTTTGCATATCTCTTTAGGCGAATTTTTAATTGTTCAAACCAGCAAGTAATGCAAACTTTATTTCATGTAAACCATTCAGCATCTACGCCGATTTTACTTTGACTATCCGTATAGACTTGTATGCGCTTCCTCTTCGTAAACTTAGAGTTTTCGAAAATAGTTATAATTAAAAGGCCGTTCTAGCTGGGTTTTATAGGATTTTTTTTGACTGGAACACTGTCTGACGAAGAATCTATTTGTGAGTTATCCACAGCTCTAAACTTAGTTGATAACAATGTAAACACTCGGTTGCTTTGCCTTACATAAAATGTATCAGGTAGTAAATGCGGTGTTTGTAGTAATTGGTTGATCTAGATCTCATGGTAAGTACAGCTTGATTAAATACTTAAATATTGAAGTTTACTATATCTAGTTTTGATTCATGAAAACCATTCAGAAACATATTATTTAATTTAATATTTACTATAATTACAGAGACATAGAGGTTAAATTTAAAGTATTGATGTAACTTTAATATTTTTATGTAACGAAACTATCATATATCAAACAAAAAAAATGATTTTCTAAATGAAGATTATGCTATTTTAGAGACAAATAAGTAATTTAGAGATAAACGTACCTCGACCAAACTATTTTCCATTTCCAAATATTGTATGATTATATTTTTACATACACTAAGTGGCTACTATTAAATTGGAAGTTTCCCTATAAAGCATAATAAAAATCTGTAGTTTTAAATTTTTATTTTTAGATTGCAAAGAGTTTAACAAACCCATGTAACAATTTTGTAAAATAAATATATTTTTCTAAGGAATAAACCTTACTAGGGCACTCTCCTTAGTATTATTAAATATCTCCACTTACTGTATTTAAGACAAAGTTATCACAGTATCTGTCAAAGATTTAAAATTCATTGTACTTATTGAGTGTAGTCCCATACTGTACAGGGTATCTCATTTATATGTATACCGGGTGTCTCACTAAGCGTAACGAGGTGCCATATCTCAGGAACCTAATAGCTGTAGAGCTTTTAGAAAAAAACTTTATTAAGGAAAGTGGCCAATAGAAATTGCTGGAAATAATTTTTAAGTTGTTTATTCTACCGCCAGGAGGGGGGTAACTAGTATGGGCATTTAAAACAGAATTTTTCTAGAAAATATGCTAATATGAGTTTATCAAATAAATATTACCATCGCATTTTTACTAAAATTCTGCATCGTAAGACGTAAATAAATCCTGGAGAGGAAGGGGAATGTCTCCGGAATAAATTGGCTATAACTTACGTTTGATTTAACCCAATTTGGTAAACTTAGTCTCATTAGAAAGAGGACGATTTTCTAATTACAATAGGAAATACCCATGATATAATGATATTTGGCGCTACCGTTTAAGGGCGCTATTTGAAGAAATCGTAGCTTTTATCATTTTTCTTGTAAATTTTAAATAGAACAACCTAATTATTATATCATAATTATAAAACACATTAAATTTGGAACAAAAAATGTTGAAGATGCAAATCGATATCGCCATTAGTTTCGGAAATATCGCAAAAAGAATAGTTAATAGGATGTAATTTGTTAGAAGTAATTGATTTCGAAGTTTCATGGTCAAGTATACCATGAAACATTAAAAAATATTTTAACACATTTCATAATTATGTAGTTTTTCACTTTTAGTTCTATTTATTATGATTTAATTAAATCATTGACTGAAGTTCTATTACCTGTCGATACCACAGGTATAAAATATTTTGTTCAATTTTGTTATCGTGCAAAATGATAATTAATTATTTGTTGTCTTCCGTACCTTCCTTCACACTTTATCTAGGCTTGAGATCTGTCCAAATTATATGAGATACACAATTTGAAGCGTGTTTAAAAGCCAATGGGCCGAAACAACAACGAACATAACAAACACCTTAAGTTTATTATTAGGGTATCATAAATAACTACCGTTGTTTATCAGACATTTATTTTGCTTTCATTAAATAACTAAATTATATTAATTTATTATGTATTCATCACTATTATGTATGATCTTCTACCATCTTCCTGGCAGCTTATCAATTCCTTCCTGGCAAAATGTGGTTGGTTTGGACCGAAAGAAATTTTTGACAACCTGACAGACTTACTCATCAGAATTGAAGGTTTTTGCATTCAAAAAGTTTTGTAAGGAACAGAAGAGGTGAAAGTCTATCGGGGAAAGGTCCGGGGAGTAAGGTGGATGTGGTAAAATAGATCATCCAAGCTCAAGAATTATTTCTTGAGTCACCCTTGTTGTACTTGTTGAATGTGGTCACGTAGTGTCGTATAAAAAAATGACATTTTTGCGACTAACGAGTGTAGGATGCTTTTCATGGAGTTTTTCGTTCAATTTTTGTAGTCGCTGAACGTATGTATTCGCAGTAATCGTTAAATTTGACTTCAACAAGTTGTGATGAATTATACCTCGACAATTCCAATATACACATAATAAAATCTCTTTTCCAAGGATGTTTGCTTTCGGATCTGGCAGGGGTGGTTGATTATTATCAAGCCACTGTCTTTTACGGACGATATTGTCATAGGTTATCCATTTTCGTCGCCTGTCATAACCTGTCTAAAAAAGGCTTGAGTTTTACCCGTGAGAGCAGACTTGTGGCGATTAACATGTGTTCTTCATTCCGTTCACTGAGATTGTGACTTTCCCTAATTTTTCCAGGTAGCAGCAAACTGTTGATTGTGATTTATTCAATCTTGATGCCATCTATCTTGTTGAATGACGTGGATTTTGCTCCAAAATTGCCGCTAAAATGTTCGTCAAGGCTGAAAGGACGTGCCTCCCTTAGTTCGTTCTTTAAAGTCATATCTCCAGAACGGAATTTAGCAAATCAATTTCTAACTGTCCGATCAGTTATTAATTCTTCAACGTATACTGCGTATTTTTCAACTGTTGCCATAGCAATACTGCCTTGTTTAAATTCCCAAAGCATCACATGACGAATATGCACTTTTTCACTCACCATTTTAGGAGTTAGGAATAATAGTTTATTGATACGTGCACCACATACAATGGTTGTCAGAAGACTAACCAAATCCTTCTCTATTTAGTAGATACGAACAATAGATTTTATCTACTTGCATCAAAAGCTACTTATGATTCAACCTAATAATTAAAGTAAGAGTTAAACGATAAAAACTTGTCAGAATAAACAAAAACGGATACTATATAAATTTTCAAAATGTCCACCGTTCTTCAAAAAACAACGGTTACATCTGTGACGAGTACAGGAAGTGGAAGTTTCAATTTCAGCTCGAGTACGTTTAAATCCGGTAGTCCAGGTAGCCACGGGAACAAACTACCTGCTCCAATCCAGCGATTTGGATAAGTAATGTTTAAAAAGTCGCGGTCCTTTTCAGAAAAATGTACCGGGCATTCATCAAGTTGATACCAAAGAATCCCCTTATTATATCATTTCTCAAAATTCTAAGTGTGTTTCGCCATTGAAAATAAGTGAACCAATAATCCTATGCTCTAAAATTCCGCACCACACGTTGACACTCCGCCTGTTTTGGTGATCAACTTCCTGCATCCAGTTAGGATTTGTTTCCACCAATAGTGCAAATTGTGTAAATTAACTCTGCCACAACTGCTAACAGTAGCTTCATTAGTCCCCAAAATCAGAGAGGGGAATTGGGGATTGTCATTGTACACATCCCTCATCCAATGACCAAAATCTAGCCGTCTGTAAAAATCAGTACTTGTAAGGGTATGGTGTAAAACTAAATGATAGGGATGCATCTTATGATCCCTTAGAATTCGAGGTACTGTAGTACGACTTATGTCCAAATCTAAGGAAATGTTTCTCACGCTTAAGTGCGTACCCGCTTGCACGTACGTGCTTCATTCCCTACCGAACACCTGCTTCTGATGGGGACTGTAATGGCATATACACTACCCGTTTCTCTTAATCCTATCGCTAATCGCTGAAACACATTTCTGCGTTGGTGTCTTCATTCAGGATATCTAACAACACATTGATGTTCCTCAAGAATTGCATTTTCGAAACTTTGGAAATGTACGGGAGCATATCGTAAACCTTGGCATTGATGTAAGCATTTTTTTAAAGTTACAATACAAAAGTTAATTGTTGAATAACCGTCAACCCAAAATTGAAAAAGAATCAAGATAAAATGCTAACAATGACACATTTATCAAAGCTTAATTCAATTAACATTTCAATTTGTTTGTTTAAATAAAACAAAAATTATTAGGTATTCTGAACAGTGCTAACCAGGTAAAAATGTATTTGAATTATTAAAAAATAATCTGATCAACTTTGGAGCATTTTTGAAGCCAAGGGTGAATGCATGTGAAAAAGTAGACAATGATCATAATAAGCACTTAATATTTATATCCCGGAAATTTATAAAAACGATTGCGTTTCTGTCCATTATCCACAAAAGAATGAAGAAGACGATAACTTTGGGAAAAGAATCGTACAGTCTGATGAAACGCATATAATTAGCGCTGATATATTTAATAGGCATAATACTATCACTGGTCAAAGAAATTCCCATCCTACCTTTGAAAGACCTCAACAAGGATAGTTCGGCTTTAATATAATTTGTTTCATACTTGGAAGTAATGTACCTACAATATCAAATTTTGAAAGGAAATGCTTATTAGAAAATATTACACTAAATAGCAGATCTAACATTTACTTTCAACAAGATGGTGCTTTAACACATAATGCCATAGCAGTCCGAATATTTAGGGGCTAGTTTTCCTGGAAGGTGAATTAAAACGCATAATGTGGTTCCACAGTCGCCAATATAACTAGATTTATCAATTTTTGGTTCCTTTTTATGGGAGTTTATAAAGAAAATTATTTATGAAACATATTATAGAAATAAGAGCACATTTATAATTACCTATTGTCAAATAATTTATTTTGAATGTTCTAAAATTTAATTTCGTTCTTAATTTTAAGTTTAGTACGTTTTTTCTTCATTTAAGTTACTAATGGCCTATTAATAATAGTTTTAACTTTTGTTGTGTTTTAAATTATTTTATTTTCGTTTGCCTTAAGTCTATAAAACTATAGATTTTTACAAAACCCTTAAAATACTCTTTCAGGTGGTGTCTAATCAACTATGTGTTCAAATTGAAATTTGTAAGTTGGTGCTATAAAACAAATATGTTATATTTTATAAAAAAAGACTCGTAAAAATATTGTGAATAAATATTTTAGTGTTCAAGTAATTTAAAAGTTAAGGTAACTTTAAGGAATTTTCAAAAAATCTACTTTGAGTCATAACTCAAAACCAAATGAACATCAGAAAGTTTTGGCTGTACGACCAAATTTGTCCTTAAGAAGCAATACGATGAAAATGGGACATTTCGAGCGTACCAGCGCACATTCCAGTCCTTTTAAAAGTTTAATAAATAAAGCCTCGATGCTTTATTTATCCTGAATTATTCAGTGTTACACATGTTAAGGTGAGAAACCAAAATTATAAAAATCCGAAACGATGTAGTGTACATATTTTCGTAAACTTCTTATCGTACCAAAAAGTTATAGAAGTTAAAAAATTGACAACAATAATTTCAAGATCTAAATCAATTTTCTACGAAACCAACAGCTAAAATAAAGAGTATAGAATTATTGCCTTGGCAAACGCTGATTACAGTATTTTATCTCGTTTTTATTTTAAACAGGCCAAATCGTTAAAATATACAAGTCTGTGTAGTTGATGTAGCTATTATCAAGGTAGTGTAATACATATAATTGTACACATGAGTAATTTCGATAGAATCTGCCATCTTTTCAAAATACACATCTCAATCAGTAAAACAAACATTTCAGATTAGTGGGCGTTTCCTAAAAATCGATAGTAAATTACAAGGTGCAAATGGCGGATATCTGAAAGATAATTCCGAATAATTCACTCTAAGTTGTGAATTTCTATAAATAAATTGGTAGCAAGTTTTTGTATTATTTTCCCATTGAAGATGTTGACCTTAATGTGACTGCTGCGGTTCAAATAGAAAGTTGAGGTACAATTATAAATGTAAATAAAATTGAGAAATATTTCCTTATACTAGGTTTGTTCAAGTTTTGTAAGAATTCTCTTTATGTATCATTAAGATTTATGACCAACAGACAAGGTGCTTATCTATAGTGCGTGCATTTCAAATGCTGTTTATGTAAACGAAGTCTTTGATTATCAATCGACCGTTGTCAGATAAATATGCAGGCACATTTCTGCACGCTAGTGGCAATAGAATTTATTGCAAATTATGTTTCTATATTCTCTCTTTATCTTGAAACTACATCTATAATAAAAATTTTAATACAATACAATTACATTCCAAACACAATTTGTTTTGGCGCCTGCCTTTTTGTAACGCTTGTCATTTATTTTATTTATCTTACGTATGTCTCTATCTAGAAGTGATTTTAGTTATACGAATAAATAAAATATATAAGGATATCAATTTATTTAATTAGAACTAAACATATATACAAATACTTATTGTAAATAAAAATTATTTAAATCTATCAACTGTTTTATGAATCTGTTATTTATAAATAATAAATTTTAATTTATCCAATTGATCAGAAACCTAAAATAAAATAATACTTAAAAATAAGTTTAATCTTCCATCTTATGAAAATGTTGCATAATTCTAGTCTTTTTAAAAATTGCACCATCGGAAATGTTCCACAAAACAGCCGACACTGATTTATATGAGAAATTGTATTTAAAATTTGCGTTCTTCCGGTATTTGAAATTTTTTGAATTAATTGTGACCCGCAATGTTCACTATTTGCATAAAATGTATCCTATTAAGGTTCAATGCTTGCTTTTTACTACATTTAAACTTAATTGCATCGATACACGATACTTAGAGTGCACAACTAGGTACGATTATCTAAGCGTAACGAACTATATTGTGTGAATACTAACACAATGGATGCCAACAAGGTTTGGCTCATTTTGCTTAAAAGAACTACTTATATTACTAAAATTATTAAGTAGTTCTAATATTGTATCGTTAGAAAATCAAAGAATTTATACTTAATACCTAGGATCTAGATTTAATTGTATAATGTATAATGCATTTTCATGGATCATGTATAAGCTGCAGGTATCCACAACTTATTGTCAGATTTAGGAGCTCATATCCTGGTTCAAATAGAGCATTTAAAAAGGAATGCTGTACTTATTTAGTGTGCAACTCTAATGGTTGATTATTTACTTTTCCGCAATTCAGAATTACTTTTGTATTTATATCTAATTCGGTTTTCACAATTATTATATAAAATTAATAAATTTTAATCAGAAAAGCAAATATTTCGTATTGATCTTAATATTTTCAGGTGTTTCCATGGTGACAAATTGTTAAAAAATTATCTATTACAACATCGAACCGCACCAAGTTTTGATTTTACAAGGGTAGCACCGATTATTTCTGCAAACTAATAAAACAAAATGTTGTAGTCAAAAACCATTTTTCTTATTGTTTTTCAAAATATTCGCCCTTAAACTCAATGCATTTAGACATTCGATAAAACCAGTTATCATAGCATAAACTCTACTTTTCTTGAGTCACTTCAGATATAAGGTTTTTGAAGCTCTCCACGGCACCTTCTGGGCTTGTAAATCGTACCCCACGCATTTTATCCTTTAGTCTAGAAAATAAAAGCAAATCTGAAGGTCCGAACTATATGGTAGTAGTAGTAGTGATTTTAATCCGGAAGCTTCCAAAATTTCGTTGAAGCGTTGTCGTGATGAAGGACAGTCTCCGATCTAGGGCATCGTAAACGAGCCTTTTGAATAACATATGGCAGGCATACTGTCGTGTACCATTCTGCGGTAACCATACGTTTATTTTCAAGCATGACTGTTGTGATAGGTCCTGATTTTGAGAAGAAACTGGCTATCATTTTCTTTACAACACTTCGAGGTTTCTTCACTTTGACTGGATTAGGTTCTGTTGGAAACACCCATTGAGTCGACTGCCGTTTTGATTCCGGTTCAAATGCGTATATACAGCTTTCATCACAAGTAATGATGTTGTAAACGGCTTTCTACCTACCTCCATCATATTTATTAAGGGTTTATTTACACCATTCCACTAGGTATTGTTTTTGTTGCTGTGTTAAATTATGCGGTATCCACCGATAACACACTTTCCTCACACCTAAATTATTATGTAAAATCTTGTTTAATGCAGTGATGCCAATATCCAAGGCGCTCCTAATAATCCCATACGTGACTCGATCGTCGTCTTGAATCATTCTTCGTACGGCATCTATATTTGTTTCAGTAACGGCTAACATTGACCTTCCTTTGCAAAAACCGCCACTAAGTGAAACTCTTTGCAATTTAAATTCGTTATACCAGTTGTAAACACTGCTCTGGGAAGGAAATTCATCACTAAATGCAGCAGGATGTCTTGAAACGCTTTGTTTTGGGGTTAAAGAACTTTTAAAATCATAGTAAATAAAGGCTCTAAAATTTTCTCTCGTTAAATTTATTTTTGCTGGAGACCACTCGCTTTGAAATTAGCTTGTAAAATAACTGTTGTCAAAACTAAATTGTAACTGTCAAAATAGAAAACAATAAACATTTGTTTCATGGCATGTTAGATTCCTTTGATTCACTAGAAGTATTAGTTTGCAGAAGTTATCGGTGCTACCCTCGTATTGGAAACATAGTTTAAAAAAATGCGGTGAAAAAAATATCAGCAAATCTCAACTGTTGCTGACATCAAACCCGACTAAATTTTAGTAAAAGCTTCAAATACTTGAATCAAAATTAGTACTACAGCCGGTAGTTGGACCTTTACGATAGGTAAAGCAGTGGAAACCGATACCCAGCACCGCTACAAAACGATTATATAACGGCAATATCAGTGAAGATTGCTGTAATGTGTGAGAACTGGCTTTCCTGAGAACCACTGTGTAAAAAATACATTAGGACGGATATCACCCGTTTTCTTGTAATTAAACGTGAATTCCGCAACTTCGTGCCAATGTGCTTATAATTTTTGAGTTGGAATGTTTAACTGAGTGTGTCGTAATTTTACCTAAACATACAGGCGTTGGAAAAAATATGGCTACAGCACGTAGAATGACCGGAAATTTTCGATTTAAATACAGGGAAGAGTTTACTGCTGTTTATGTTTCACCTGGGTGGGAATCCCTTTGAATCCGTAAGAGCCTCAGTTGACGTGCAGGCATCAGTCTGTGCAGATGCTGGTGAATCATGTCCGAACTTACAGAGTTTCAAATAGGGCAAAATGTTAATTCCCATTTAGCAGTAGTAAATTGATTAGGCGTATCGGGAGATATACCCTACTTCAGGAGAAACGTCATCAGCATGGACAATAATATAAACTACGTGACAAAAACAGAAGGATATTGAGGTCCTTTGTAACAAAGAATAAGTAAATAAGTATGCTGATGTAGTTTCTTAGCTAAACTCCAGTTTTCCCAACCCCGCATCTATAAAAGCCGCAAGGAAAGAAATCTACAGTAATGATATTTTTGAGAAAGCTAGTGAATGCTAAGAATCGAAGAGAGTGTTGCAATACCAATAAAATGTAGACTACCGTTCCGCGAAATACAGTGATGAATCGTCCTTTACGCTATTTCTAACAATAAGATGGGTTTACGGTATTGAGTACTTTGACTCAAGCCTATGACTAGGATTGCCTCATACTAAACTTGAGGCATGTAGAGATTATGTCATGATTTGGATAGCCAGATCTATTATCACTATCACAGTGTTTAGTGCGTTGCTATATGGTTTGTCATTAACAATTAACTGGATAGCGTGCGTTAACCTTAAACAATGCAGCAAACAATATTTTAAACTGTTTATAAAATTTCGAATTTTAAAGGTGGTTTACACCCGTTAATTTGTTAAAAGGGTCGAGTACCTTTCTAAACATTACATAGGATTACCTTAACTGTACCTTGCGTACTTATATCTATTTTTGCCTAGGCCAAAACCAGATTAAAGTTTGAACAAACATTTATTATTTCAAATATAAATAAATGATATAAATATGAACACGTTTTCATTAAAAATGAAATTTTTAAACAAATAATTAACAATTTCTCTAATATCAGGCCGTTAACTTTTGTTACGTGATTTTCGGCGTAATATTAGCAACTTAGCGAAAAATATAAAATTTAAAATTTAAAAAGTCTTCTTATAATTACTTAAATAAAAACAAATAAAAATTTTACTTCATCACTGTATTAATAATGTTTGTAAATTTTCACTTACTTGACGTCCAATTTTCTTAGTAAATATCACGTTTATCAAGCTCGCAAATTCGGATTATTGCGTGCTTTTCTTGGCGAATTTGGTGAATCGAGCTACCCAAATTTTCTTTGATCTTGGGTTGTGTAATTTTACTGCCTTGTGCTAATTTTGAAGATGACGTCCTCGTTGGACTTGTATCAGCAATTAGATTATCAAGAAGTATTTACCAACTAATCGATTTCTTTATCCTGCACTGGACTTACAACACTTGTTTAATCTAACTACGTATAATTAAAGCTGGAACCCAAAGACCTCGATTTCTGGCGGTTCAGGATCTTTTATAACTTTTCGTTTCCATGACTACGAAATTTGTACCAAGTCCTATTAACCATTCATGTCTAAGTGTTTTAAAAGTTTCTCTCTTTCTGTCCAGTTAACTTTTATTTGTACCTGTCTGGATTTCTTTAGCATCCATCACCTTTCTAACTAGCTCCACGCAGTAATGGAAACTTTAACACTTGATTTTATTAAATAGAAAATATTTTAACCTTTAAGTACTATTTAACTAAACTATAATATTTTCTTATGATGATTACACGTTAATTAAATTAATTAATTAATGTGTAATGAACGACAGATTCGGCCACTTCTACGCCTTATGTAGACGATTTCATTGTGTAGGCATTGCTCCCAGTGCAAACTACGATTTACCATGCTGATGAGGACCGAATTCATACAGCTCATGTTGTTGGATCGCAGTTTTCTAAGCATACTGACGACGTTCTTCAGCTTCCCTGGTCTCCATAGTCGCGGTATTTTAATTTTAAGGAACCTTTCTAAGCAGTTTTGCAGAACATAATTCCGACTCTTTATCCATCTGTAGCATCTCTCCAGGAACTTGAGCAAGTTTTATATTAAGATTACTATAAGATTTCCTTAACCACCGTGAAAGACATTTATCCGTTTGCAGGAGAATGCAGCCCGTCTTGGATGCCTACTGAGATTGTGATCAATTTATCACATTTGGTACGAAATAGTATATCATATACCAAGGGACTAAATCACTTTTAGTCCCGAGGTATATACATTATTTTTTGCACTTTCGAAAAATTTAAAATCAAAAAGGTTGAAGAAAGTAAAATTGCATGACTTTGAAATTGACAGATCATTCGATTTATTAATGTATGCTTCACGGCAAATGCTATTTGAATTTAATTTGTGCGCTATAGAAACGCTTTCAGCAATATATAATTTTGATTGATTAATTTTGTTATTCCCATGGTGAGCGGGTTTAAATTTACATTATCTCCCTTGCGACTAAAGTAAAATTTTATTCCCTTCAGAATAAAAGTGACACTTTAGTCACGGAAACAAAAGTGGTGTGTTCGTCCCGAAAGTACAAAAATATTATTTAGTACTATAAAATTGTTGAAAACGGTAAAATTGTTTAATATTTTTTAATAAGGTTGAATAGAAGTATATTATGAATAATCGTAGTTAAGAAAATAAATTACCTCGGCAATAAGTGTTTTTTTCACTAATATCATGTGCCTTTTTCCATTACCAGCTGTTCCTATTGTGCATGCGCAAAAGTATTGGGCGCTAAAACAAAAGATTTTAAATATAAGTGCAAGAAATACATTTTAGTGAAAAACGCCATAACTACATTCGAAATCATTACTTAAGCGTAAAAATAAACATGAATCAAATTTCCTTTCAGTAGAATTTTCATTTTTAAAAAGATATTTCTAATTTTTAAAACTAAAAGAACAAAGCCTAACAATCACAACAGGAGGGTGAGTGTTTTGAACGTCTAAATTACGTTGCTTTTTTCCTATGACTGTCGGAAGTGATTGTTACCAAGAACTTGATTTTTATTTTACGAAAATTTTGAAATAATTAAAAAATTGCAACATAAAAAACAAATTAAACTACATCCATTATCAACAATCGTGGATTATTAAAATGTATATAAAATTAATATAATAAACGTAAATTAAACCGTAACAGACAAATTATGTTCAATTATTAAAAAACAGACTATTAATTAATAAATAAGGATTACACAACAAATTATTTTGATACTAAAATATTGATTATTTCAATCTTAAAACTAATTACAGCTTTCTACTAAATCATGTTATGAGAATATGGATTCTCCGGAATATGTTATACGAGCGCGTTATTTGATAGTATCAGCAAATGCAAAAGCCAAGACTTCACATTTACATAAACTACTATACGAGGGTAGTATCGATTATTGCTGCAAACTAATAAAACAAAATGTTGTAGTCAAAAATTATTTTTATTATTGTTTTTCAAAATATTCGCCCTTAAACTTAATGCATTTAGACATTCGATAAAACCAGTTATCATACCATAAATTCCACCCTTCTAGAGTCCTTACAGATATAAGGTTTTTGAAGCTCTCCACTGCACCTTCTGGGCTTGAAAATCGTACACCACGCATTTTATCCTTTAGTCTGGGAAATAAAAAGAAATCTGGAGGTCCCAGGTCCGGACTATATGGGGGATGATCTAGAAATTTTAATCCGGAAGCTTTCAAAAATTCGTTTGTTTGACGTGCAGTGTGACTTGAAGCATTGTCGTGATGAAGGACATTCTCCGATCAAGAGCGTCGTAAAGGAGTCTTTTGAATAACATCTGACAGACATACTGTCGTCTACCATTCTGCGGTAACCATACCTTTATTTTCAAGCACGACTGTTGTGATAGGTCCTGATTTTGAGAATAAACTGGCTACCATTTTCTTTCCAACACTTCGAGATTTCTTCACTTTGACTGGATTAGGTTCTGTTAGAAACACCCACTGAGCGGACTGCCGTTTTGATTCCGGTTCAAATGCATATATCCAGCTTTCATCACCAGTAATGATGTTGTAAACTGCTTTCGACCTACCTCGTTCATAGTTCTTAAGCGTTGTTTTACACCATTCCACTGGGTTTTGTTTTTGTTGCTGTGTTAAATTATGCGGTATACACCGACAACAGACTTTCCTCACACCCAAATGATTATATAAAATCTTGTTTATTGCAGTCATGCCAATATCCAAGGCGCTCCTAATAATCCTATACGTGACTCGATCGTCGCCTTGCATCATTCTTTGTACGGCGTCTATATTTGTTTCAGTAATGGCTGAGATTGTCCTTCCTTTGCGAAAATCGTCACTAAGAGTAACCCTTTGAAATTTAAATTCGTTATACCTGTTATAAACACTCCTTTGAGAAGGAGCTTCATCACTAAATGCAGCAAGATGTCTAGAAACGCTTTGTTTTGGAGTTAAAGAACTTTTAAAATCATAGTAAATTATGGCTCTAAAATTTTCTCTCGCTAAATTAATTTTTGCTGCAGACCACTCGCTTTGAAATTAGCTTGCAAAATAACTGTTGTAGTTATCAAAACTAAATTGTAAATGTCAAAATAGAAAACAATAAGCATTTGTTTCATGGCATGTTAGATTCCTGTGATTCACTAGAAATATTAGTTTGCAGAAATTATCGGTGCTACCCTCGTATAACCTACCTATTTTTTAAATGTAGGGCTAAATTTTTCAAAATTTCTGTTTTAGTCCAAAAATATGATTAAGATTTTTTGTGTTATTACCAATGCGGCTTAAACATTTAATAAAAGTCTTCCCTGGTACGCCCTGTATAAATATGATGTATACAGGATGATCCTGTAAAAGGTTACTGTTATATAGGTTGAATAATATTTAATGAATAAAATTAAACTTTGGCAGGACGTATAAGACGTTCAGGGCGATATTTCTTAATTTCTAAAACGTTTTTCACTTCCAGTTTAACCGAAACTGATCCTGACCTGCTTATTTTAACACTACCTTTTATGCATCTTTTCACTGTTTAATTGTGCTTGAAAATCTCCTTCCAACGATATATCACATGAAGAATTTTATTTCGGTTTTATTTCAAAATTAAGAACGTTAACCTAAGTTAAGGCTCCCGAGATTCGGTTCAAAATCAAATGAAGACGATGTGTAGAGTAGGAAAATGTGAACAAAGCGCCATTTTATTACAACGATTATTAAAGAAATTTTATGTTAAATATGCTTGACAGATATTTTTACAACGACAAATTTTGAAAGTGATTACTTTAGAATTTTTTAAAGTTTTGAGTTGAAATATTTGTTAATTTAATTGCTATTTAAAAAATAAAAAACATTGGCGTAAAAATTTAATGATATAATTTAAATTTGTATGTTTTTATAACGTAAAAAGCAAATGATTTTTGTTCCGTAATTTTAAATGGCATTCTACTCGTATATTTATTATTTCTAATATAAGACGCCTGATTTATGTTCTTTCTACTTATAGTATAATAATTTTACACACGCTTTTCCAAAAATTATAAACAATACCTATTTGATTTTGAGCTAAAAACGCGAGCGAGCGCGTTGTTTTTTTGTAATTTAACAATTCGATTATGTGGTAAAAATTAAACTAAAGCGATTAGGTAGTACAGGGTACGCCAAGTTGCAACTGTAAGGAGCTCAGTTTAATTCTAAAAATCTGGTGTGAGACAACACACGACTTTATCTTACACATTTTAAATTCAATTTGAATATATTAACGTTAGTGACTTTCCTATACACATATGTTATAAACTTTAAAATTAATTTAAAAGCATAAATAATTCATCTATTCATAATTTCCTTTATACATGTACTAAGAGCTTTATAATTAAATTTTGAGCTCAT
>JAHWXV010197965.1:0-13016 GCA_024586415.1 Phrixothrix hirtus | reverse complement strand
AATTTTGACAAAGTTCATTGCATAACGTATTGTTTCAGAAATGATGCAATAATGTACATAAAATTCAAGATATGGGAAACTAATCAGTTTAATAACAATTCGAAACTTTCAATATACGAATTTTACAATAAATATTCAACTATATAAACTGTACGTTGTACATAAAAAATAGTCACAATATACTTACAAAATGTTTGAATGTGCTTCTTTTCCTTTTGTACAAACGAAATCGGGTACAATGACAAGTAATTTACCTAAATCAGATTTAATTATGCACAGGTACGTTTATATTTAAATAAGCAAATGTTTCATAACTGTAGAACTTCATTCACGGGTAAACGTAATTTATGGAAGGCGAAATTCATTTAATCAATGAAGGTTTCAGCATCTCTAGCAGTAGCAGCATACGGTATTAGCCTCCGGATACAACTGGTACTCTGAAGACGTTCAAGATACCTCATGGCATGTAAACTGGCGGAAATGCAGATTTATTCACCGTAGATAAAAATATTATCGCCGTCCCTGAATTGACTATCAGGTGTGCAGGATTTATTATTTACAGTTGACGAAAACATCGAAATAATTATAGCCGAATATCCAGAGTATATAATTAGTAAAATTTACCATCTGCGGTTAAGATAAAATATTATTAAGTTGTTCCAAAAATTTGTATCTTCAAAAATAAGTATAATAACAATTAAATTAAATGGGCTACTGCCTTAAACAAAAGTAACTTCACCTTTGTGCGTTGGCCACAAAGAAAGCTTGTGATTATCTAGGAATAAACTAGACATCCAATTAAAGATAACCTTTAATTCTCGCGTGGTACTACCACAAAAAATTTCGACGGAAACTTTATCTCGTACATTTGCAACGAAAAATGGTTATTAGCACAAGCAAACAAAATAATTAAACTATAAATCGCAATTAATCCTTTACGAACGAAATAAGGAGACCGCCTCTGCCTGGAGGCTCCGCTAAAAAGCCTTCAACGCCTGACAGTCGTTCCTTATCGCGCACGAGTTGTTACACACATGCTTTAAAAATCAACTTTTCCATACCAAATTATAGAATAGTATATGCGAACTAAAAACATGTACTTAAAAATTTAGCAACCACTAACTTTGTAAATTCTTTTAAAATTTTAAATTTACGTTAATTAATTCAAGATGGTTACTGCACCGCTGCAAACTTTACGCAACAACGAGTAGAAGCTATATTTCTATCCGCGGTACGGAGAAAGGAGATAAGAGATACACCGAAGACGGGGACACGCAATACAAATTTACCAATAGCTTTCTATGCTTTTTGTTCGATGAAATACGTTATGAATTGGGAGGAATAAGAATCGATTCGTGTGACATCCCTAGCATCGCAAGCATCGTTAAAGGCTGTGTATCATACGTGTCCGGCGATAAGCCGACTTTGCACCTAATCGGATAGACTGATGATAAAGTGTTGTCCAAAATTGTGCTCCGCTCGAAGTAGGGGAGAAACGCTTTGTTGCGACTATTCTGTTAAGTCCTGTATTAGGTTTTTGCGAAATGTACACAAAACCAAGATCTGGCCTTTATAATGGCTTATAAAAGTTGCTATGAAGATGCGTCAGAAATAGCAATAACTGTATAAGATATTAGCTGGAAAATACATGATTTAACTTTGGGCGATGAAGCTAGAGCCGATTTATTGAGAAACATCAATAGGAATCCTATAATCCTTTTACCGTTTCGTCGCTGGCAAATTTATGAGCTTCCCACTCTTAAATAAGCCAAAATGGACATTTGGTCAATAAAAATAGTCTTTAATTCGGAGAAACCGCGTTGGGACTTGGTCAGATTTATTAAGTGTAAATTATAACCCAAACAAATTAAAGACTTTTTGACCCTTTTGGTTTTGGTAAGGGGGTTTGCAGAAATGCCCACGGCTAAGCTTGTGTGGTTGAGAACTTATATCAGGGCGCCAGATTTGCTTCCTAAAAATCTGCATACGAAGATTCCTCGAGCCGATAACCACTCGTCTCCTAAAATAACAAACGGGCCAAGTGGGATATAATAAAATAAGAAAAGGAAAAAGAAAACAAGAAAGAAATAACAAATAATACAAACTGTATAACTTTAGTCATGCATAATATCTGTTTTATATAATTAGTGTTCAAGTGCTTTACGTAACCCTTTTTTATAATCTGAAATAAATACAAATAATTGCAATGGATTTAATTACGCTTCAAACTAACTATTTAAATTTGACCTAAACAAAGGCTAGTATTACTTTGATTGATATAATTATGATGATAACTTTTACCACACTTCAACTGTTTAAAATGAAAGCAGAAATTGTGTTGCAAGTATCAAGGTTTGTAGAATCTAGATTCATAAATTCTTAGTACCTTTCTTTATTAATATAAGTAATTTTGACTATTTGCTTTGCTACAAGCTTACAGTTAAACAACAAAAAAGGTATATTAAATTGAATTTAAATCATTTAAAGCAAAAAAAGTATTTATACAATTTTGTAATATTAACAAGAAATTAAACACACAAATTTTAGTGATGGTTTTAAATAAAGAATGGAAAGTGAGTTGTCTGACCTGATTTCACTCCTTGCTTGTTGTTTACAGATGTGCCGATGTTTTAAGTTTTACGATAATGCAGGTGCAATGGTTACTGCCTTTCACTTAAATGTATAGCACGCCTTAACAGATCGGTTTTAGACTATCCAAAGATTATGGAAGCAATTTGATAGGACAACAATAGAATAACGATAATTTCAAGTCAATAATTATGCATTTTACAATGATAATAGTAAAACAATAATAGGCCTAGAAACAAAAATAGGAATAACGTAATGGCGAGAACAGCAGGTAACACTTACCGAATTTATAATTGACCTTAATCAAATGATTATACATATATTATGTTTTTAAGCTTCTCAAATCCTGACACGCAGTATCTTTTGAAAGATCGACACAGTATGCCAAACAAAAGATGATCTTCAAAAGCTTAGATTTACTAAAGGGCAATATCTAATATTTAATTAATGTTGGATTTTTACCAAACAACTTCCCCTTAGTTAAACCAACTTAAAAATTCCAATATTTGTTCATCAAAATCAGAATCAAAATTGAAGTTTTGAAGAGAAATTCTATTATCTAATGAAGATATTATATCCAAAAGGTATAAAATACATTTATAAAAATTAAAGTTGATTGCTGGTGTTCTGGTGTTTTAGATAAAGATTTGGAGGTCAAAGTATTGATAAATATTTTAAAAATGGAAAATAGATTTTTAAATGGATATATTTCATTTCAAACAATCCGTAACAGCTTTCAAAAAGGTCAGAAAAACATCAAGGAAGTGGATGCTTCGCAGTTTAAGCACTTGGATGTCACTCATATAGCGCTACACCTTAAATCCGATCGGTTTCACTACGAACATATAGCGTTGGTTTTCGAAGAGAACTACCTGGACTCTCAACGCGCCTACTTCGAAGTGGAAAAAAGTCAACCTCTATTCAACTACAAGCAGTTCAAGGATTTCCCTGTATTCGTAATCGATTGTTCCAAGCAAAATGAAAACATCAAGGTTTCCACCGTTGATATTAGGTTGGAGATGGAGATGCTGAAGAGTTTTCTGAATGGTGCAGACGCCTATAGCCTCATCTTATACGACACACTTTTTACGTATAATTGTGTGAAAAAATTATAATTTGAGTAATGTATTGTATCCATTTTATCTTAAGCAGTAGAATGTAATTTTGTTTAATGCAAATCATAATAGTATTATACAGTTTGTGTATTATTTTACTTGATAACTATTAAGTGCTGCAGATTTAAGAGCCTGTAATGACGAAATTCGAGTAGTAGTTTACTAACTTCTGATCGAAGAGTAGAAATTGGTGAAGTAAAAGTGCTATTTACCCGTATCTAATTTTGACGATGTAGACGAAGAAAAGAATCATGATAAGAAGGAGAAAGATAGCAACCATGGAAAGCTGCCGAGTCGAAGTAGCCGAGAAATTATATCAGGCCCTTCGAATTGCGTCAAAATGAAACTCATGGTGAATCTGCTTATCGACGCGAACGGATTAAGATTTAAAAATATCTACATTTTCTCTAAATAGCTCCAGCAGCCGAAATACCAATTTTTGGAGAATGTATTAAGGCCCATTAAAGGAGTAAATTACTATCCGTTTAGTGAAAACGAAGAAATTCAACCTCCGTTGAACGCTAAGCCTGACTCAGTCTTTATCTTCGACGACATCACATGCTCGAAGCACAACAATATTAGATCGTAATTTAGCATGGGTAGAAATAATGTGGTAGACTGTTTCTATCTCTCTCAGACCAGGCCAACATGTTGGTGCTAATTAAGCAGGATGGCCTAAATTTGAAGCATGTTTACGAAGATCATGTCGGGACTGATATATTTTACAATGAATATAGAGAAATCTATCCAAGTGCTGGCAAGATCCTTACGGTTTTCTAAGTATTCATAAGGACTTTGATATTAAGGACGCCCGTTGTAGAAAGGTTTCGTTCAGTATATAGTCAACAGTTAAGTATGAAATTCTTTACATCTACATACACCGCTTTTGTCAACGGACCTCTCTCTTTTAAACAGCTATCTGTATACAGACCCGTAGAAGGACCTGTAAACCTGTAGAAAGGCTATAAATAGCTGTACAGGATCAGTAAATCTGTAGAAAAGCTGTAAAAAAGCCGCAATGAAGCTGTAAATAGCTGTACAGGAGCTGTAAAATGCAGTGAAGGAGCTGTAAATAGCTGTAGGGAAGCTGTAAAGAAGATGTAAAATAGCTGCGCGGAAACTGTAAAATGTATGGAGGTAAAAAGTTAAAGACAAAATGCAGATTCATTGCGGCTAGAGCTGCAGTAAAACGAAAATGTCAGGCATTACGGCAAGGTGAGCTAAACACCCATACATAAATAGAAAAGACTTGAAAACCGATTATAAAGCCTCTTACGGAAATTGCTTCTAAAGTTAAACCAACTACCACTAATACGGCTGCGGTTAGCGGATTTCGGGATGAAGGTAAAGTTAAATAAAATAATATCAGTACTCCAACTTTGAAATCGTCTCGAATACCAAAGTTTTTATTTCCGGTGTCACAAGGCTCAGCAGCAACAATATGTAGGCCGAGAACTAAATCTGCACCTGACAATAATGGGGTTAAGTTTTTACTTGGTGCTCCAATAGGAACTATTGAGCTTGAGGATTGATCGCCATCGCCGAGTAAAGACGAGTCAAATGATACATCACTTTTACTATACACGTTAGAAAACTTTGGAAGCGCAGAATCCTTCTTCGAGTAGTATGCAAAGCTCCCTCGTCACTATCTTGGACTAATGATAAGAAATACCGAAAACAAAATTGATATTACGTACGGCATTACATATGACCATAAGTTCGATGGGTGGGTGATTGGTAAAGAAGAGGTAAAAATTGTTGTAAATGATCACATCATTAAGGGGATCAAATACGGGGGTAGGCCCGAGGCCCAGTTTATACGAATTCCTGATTATGAAAATGTCATATTTCTCACGAGTTACACAGTTGGATCGAGATAACTATAGAAGAATAATATTGATCACAAATGAGACATAATTTTACTCCCGCCGGTCAAATAAGAGGCAACAGATAGTGCAAGTATACCCAAGTTATTAAACTTCTATTGGAGGAGGGTGAACGTTGTGAAATGTCTGCTGCTACAACCGCTCGCCAAGATAAGAAGGAAACTCATAAAAGTATCGGTGGCGGCGGTGAACTCATCAAAGAAGTATATCATAATAGAACTGCTTCCAGTACAAATATTGGGGCAGCGTTCATGAATTGATCGATAAACTACAGTTGTTTTGGGTAGAGAAGCTCCCCGGACATACCGGTCAAGACAATGAAATTATCGCAATCTTGGAAGAACTATATGAGTCTAGTTACATACACATGCCTAAAAATGATGACTACTTACGTGTTTAAAAATTATTAATATGGAGCGGTGAGCAGCTGACTGACAATTGCGTAGTAACCGTTGGAGTTAGTCTTAAAGTTATATAATGTATAAGCAGCAAATCGTAAAAGAACTCCATAGGCTCGTTACGAGAAACTATCTACGAAGGAGTACAATAATTAAGGGGATAGATGAGTCATAGCAGGCTGATTTGGGTCAATTTTACCCTATGCTACAGACAATACAGGCTACAAATACATTTTATTGGTAATCGACCGTTTCTCATGGATTCTATGGACGTGTCCGTTAAAATAAGAGTACGCTAAAGGGATTATCAAAGCGATGACTTCTATTCTTAAAGGCTATGGTGGTCGCCTCCCTCAAAATTTACAGACTGACAACGGCAAAGAATTTTACAATAGCAACATTAAGAAATTAATGAACAGCAGCAACATCATTTATCATACAACGTATTCGACGAAGGAAGCTGCAATTGTGGAACACGTCATAAGGACCATTAAGCAGGATTTATACAAGATCTTTAGTCTGCTGGGTAAATATCGCTCGATTGATGTGTTTGATGACGTAACGAGAAACTATAACAATCGCAAACATCAAACTATTGTAATGAAGCTTGCTGACTTCACTCGACCACGTCTACAATCGTTTGAAGATATTCGGCAAAAGTAGTTACAAAGCGGACAATTTAGAATCAGTAAATTTATAGGTATTTTTGACAGAGGTTGTAAGCCCAATTGGTCCACTGAATTCATTTGAATTGCTAAAGTACAAATTACAAATGCCGTTACCTATAAACTGGTTAACATGCAGAATCAACCCGTTATCGGCGCCTTCTATCAACACAGTTTTACTTATTATTTATTATTTAGCATTATATAGTTTTAAATATTCATTATAGAATAATATCCCACTGGTAGAGTATCCGAAGAATCCTTTAATAAGTACCTTTCATCATCAAAATTGCTTAATCCAATTTTAATTTATTCTATACTGTACACATTATGCGCAAACGATTTGATGGTTCTTTGGCTTACTATTTTTGTAATGTTGTTGCTTAAGCAGTTCAGATAGTCTTCAACAATAATTTTATTTCAAACAACGTTACTTTTAATTCCTTTAGAACTTTTAACGCATTCTTTCCCTTCAAATCTGCATGTATACATTTTAGATCTTAACCCTGTAAAATGAGTCATAATTTTGCAATTTAGTTCATCTTTCATTAGGACAGGTATATTTTTAATAACTTGAGGAATTTTATAAATATCATCATTTGGGTAGTCACTAGATCGAACATTTTAATGTCTTCGTTAATCATAATTTTATAGGCATCGTCGCAAGTGAACTTATAGATAAAATATCTATATCGATATACAAGAATTTAATTTCATTAATATCAAACTTATTTAACATATAATTGCAATGAAAATTATAAATGCAAACCTTAGATATGTCTAAAATAGACATTCCAATATATATATATATATATAAGACTTATTAAAAATAAATTGTTTTTGTTTAGTTCTATTGCTAATAGATCTTCATTGGAAATAGTTCAGCTATTAAAATTAGGACTAGATATTAAATTATTCGCTCCGTATCTTCCTTTTCATTTATTTATCAACGTAATAATTTGTTGTGTGTACATATATTTTCCATAGTTTTTCCGAAAATAGCATTAGTAATTTAATTGAATAGGTTTTTTTTCAAAATCACTGTTGCACTCAATGTATCTTAGTTAGTTACCCTATTTTCTAACGCCTGCTTTAAACTACGATAGTGAATGATATATTTCCGTTTTTCATGTAATGTTAGCATAAGTTTTGAAAATTTGAAATTTGGCCGTACACGATGTTCTACTTAAAAAGGTAGATCTTTATTTGTTATCGGAAAGACGCTGAAGATACCCTAAATCAACCTCCAAAATATATCCTGCTAAAAAGAATCACCGGCTACGCTAATAACATTAAAACTGTTACAATGTTCTACCCACTTAAATCCACCGTAAGGTAAGTACTAACTCATAGTGCACCTATGAAGATTGTTAGCATCTAAATATAATATCTATTTTGATAGCTTACTGAGATCATAATTTGACTCCATTTATTTATTATTCGCTTCCGAATATCCGTTACTGCATTGTGATATTCCACCCCTTATACCCATTTCTATGAAAAGCAGCATGTCTACGTCTTTTAAAATTTCTAATTTACAGCGAGCATATTTTAGCATATAATGTATAATATTGCGCCAGATCTCTTTGATAGGTGTTAAGACATAAATTTCTGAACTGTTTAAATACACGCGTTAAAAGAATAATATCTATTTTTAAATACAAATCCGAATACTCTCCTAGATTGCTAATATTAAACATATGCCAAACTTTTTTCAAGTTCTTATACTCTTCATCGCTTACATTTGAATCATTTAGTTGTTATAAAAAAATTCGATTGTCGGTAGCTCGTGGGAGTTTTATTTTTCAAATGAATCGATAAACTCGTAGGAAAATACCCCTTTTCTTCTCAGTAATTATATCTTATCACCATTGTAATTTAAAAATTCATTTTCTAAATTACAATAATCTGTTAAAATGGTTAAATTACCGAAATAATTGTTAATTTAATAAAATAAAATATAAATTTGGGGAAGACCTTTTAATTTATTAGATTGGATATGAATACGCCCAATTTCTCTATAGATTATTATTTGTTAAATAGGAACTTAGCATATCTAAGCTCGAGGCCATAAACCTAAAGGAATCGAAATTTTATAGTGGTATCTTTAACCCTAATTTAATTTCTTTATTAATTGGCAATACGGTAGTTTTTGGCCCCATTTTCGCAAGATCCCTAATAATTAAGTGAGGATCATAACGAAATAGGTTGTGAAAACTAACTGGAATTACGAAAGAACTTTTAAAATATAAATTATAAGTCTGATGAGCAAAGTCGTGAAAATCACCCGTTAGATGACAATGGTATCTTACAATCGTGCTCTTTTCATTAAAATATTTATCGCAAATATGGCACATTTTTGACGCCTCATTTAAAAGGATGACAAGGGTATTCATGGTAACGATAATTTTTAATTTATATTCGATAAGTTATGCAATGCACTGTATCTGTCTTGCAAACCACGCCTTATAGTCAACATTCCGATGTGCACTATAATGGGAAGGTGAGTTATCATAAGAACAGTTAAAGTAATAGTCCGCACTAAATGCCGAATGTTTTTGATATTTAGCTGTCTTTAACTACTGGTTGGTTCCTTTTAGAGGTTCAAGAATAGATTCAAAATCTGCGTAAACTATAACCGAGGCTTTCATTTTATTCATATATTTTTTAAATTCTATGTGTACAAGTATTGTTGCGTACTGGACCGTCCGACACCGCGAACACTCATAAGACCACAGCGAAAATCATTAAACTACTTGTAAATAATTTTAATTGATGGAACAGGGTCTGGATAGTATTTGTTAAGCTCTTGTCTTGTTTCTGTTATTGTTTCTGCACAAAGAAGATAATGTTTAGTAATAACGTGAAAATCGCTTTTACGTTGACCTTAAATGGTTTTCAAACAGAAACTAATGAAAATCGTTATGATGGCATCTAGAGCTTTGAATAATTAGTGAGAGGAAGGAGCCTTTTGTGTAAAAAAGTTGTCCGCGAGGGGTGTTCAATGTGGTGGATGAATATTTCCGGTAACCAGTGACGTGCCCGAGAACTTTTTATATAAGTACAAAATGTTTGTTTTAGAGCAAGAATCTGATACATCTACTAAACCAACAAAACAAAAATTCTGAACAAATCACAATGTTATTGATTTTGATTATAAATATTTACAAATTTTAAATTTTCAAACCGAACTGAAACAAATTGATAAAATACTATGTATGCCTATGTTTATTATGGACATTGAAATTATAACCTATTATTTAAAAGGTCAACTTTAGAATTAGGTGAAGAGTAATAATACTTACTGCTAACCATTCCTAAGTATTCTTCAGCATATTACCTACGTGTATTTACTACTAAATATCAAGTAATATATAATGAATGTGCAGTTATAATATGGCTACTTCTACTGGCTAATTCTAAGTAACGGTAATAGTATTAAATTCTCCGTCCTCCCACTATTTATTCAAAGATCTGGAGGAACGTATTTTACAAAATAATATTCATTTTATTCTGATGATGCCATCTCTTGCATTTTTACTGACTTATTGAAGTAGACTTGAATAGAACAGTTAAATCGTAAGTAAACTACCCAAACCAATAGAAGGATCACGTATTAAATTGTATTTACACTGGCAGGTCTAAAATGCCACATTTAGTTACTTGTTCGCGAAACCAAGTGGTTATCTTTAATCTAAAGGAATTAAATTTTGATTTAGTCTTAATGGAGGTACAGTAGACTTTGATACTGTAGAAACAAGTTACATCTCTGGAAATAATAGAATTAATCCTCCCTCCCACATCGAGATTAAAAAAAGCACTTTAGTCCCTTGGTATGTAGTATACTGTTATAACTTTAATTTAAAAATGGTTCTGACTATTATATTTCCAAATTTGTTAATTAAGTTGTATTTATATCTCTACTGACTTTACCCAACAAATTTACTTTCTAAAATGTACCAATCTTACTCAAAAACAAAAATTTTCCAATCGCAGTTTTGGGTTCAATGGTCTTTGTTATTCAAATTATTGGATGCAAGAGACATTTGGAAGCTAATGAAGTCCCAAGCTTTACTATGCTCTTAAAAGGTCACTCTCAAAGATTTGTGGGAAGATTGCTGAATGTTGACAGCTTTCTTAGTTTACTAGTTCCTCGAAATCGTTTTTCCACTGCGTGCTCATTGAAAACTCATCTTCCAAGGGCTACAACGGTGCAAGTCACAAACCAAACGGTGTGAAATAGATGAGATAAGTTTAATTAGGATATTGACATTCTACTCAAAAACATAAATGGACAAAAGGCAACTTTGAGCAAGATTAGTGTTTACACGCGAACATCAACGATTGAGGTTACGCAACAGGAACCAAGTAATGTTTTCTCGACAATTTAGGTCTCAACTGTGGATAAATGATGATATAATTCGAGTAACGAGATAATTTTATGAGTAATACCTGCAAAATACTGTTAAAGAAACTTTTGATTTTCGTGTATGATCCATGATGGTTTGAGATGGGATTTCATTCAAAAATAAAGCACATCTTGTTGTGATCAACGGTGCTATGCATGGAAAACGTTACATTGACGAAATTCTGTCTCATCATATCTTACTTTATGATTTTCTTTTCATGCAAGATAATTCTCATCTTCATGAAGTGCGGCTAATCACGCAATATTTAGAAGAGACAATATTAGGATAATATAATGGCCATCGCAAAGTCCAGATATGAATCCTGTAGAGCATTTGTGGCAAAAATTTTAGAAGGAGTGCTAAAAATCGACTGGTTCCACCAAACACACTTGAAGAACTCAAGCAAGCTCTTGTTAATGAATGGAATCGTATTCCACAAGAACACATGCGCACACCTATTAAAAATATGCTACAAAGTTGTCGAGCGCTTATTAAAGCTAGTAGAGATACTACAAATTATAAATTTGTTTGATTTCATGTAATAAATTTGATTTTCATTTCAGTTTGTTTACATGCGAGAGTTATTTTTAAGATGAAAATTAGAACTTTGTTACTGATTTGTTCATAGTGTTTAAATTTTATTAAATACGTTGTTTAAATGTCCATGGTACGTTTCAATGGAATATATTCATTTGGAAAAAAGTTACAGATGATTGAATTTGTAATCATTTAGTTGTTTTGAGTAGTTTAGTATTTTTAGTAAAACTTATAGTATTATTCTTACGTAAATATTCTGCATACTTATTGTAAATACTGCTAAATAACGTAGCTTGTTAATTTTAGAATGCACACAGATATTCGGAAAGGAAAATGCTGTGCGAATATATGAAGAGTTGCTAATAACTTTTAACTCTTCCTATAAATGCAAAATTAATTATGTGAATTGCATTTGTAGTTGTCTGAACTGTGTACCGCTAAAATTAATGTTTATTGTTTATGTTTAGGAAAATCATGTATTGAATGTTACAGAAAAAAATTTAATTGAAATAAAATCAATTACTTCCATTTCCTAAATATATTAATGTCCGTCCCTAGATGTATCAGAGATGTCATGGATAGAGCTAAAGGAAACATACACGGTTGACAAGTAAAGCGTAATCCGTTATCATATAAGTTTGATTCTGATTTACTTAATTCATGCTTAAATCTAGCAATACTAAATCCCGCCATAATTTGTAAACATTGTCTGCTATACGCGGTTACAAACTCAGGTTCATATCCCTTTGTTATATCAGCCAAGTATTACTAATAGCGGATGGTTTTACTTTTAATGCTTTATTATTTTAATCTAGTTTACCCTTGAATGTATTTTAGTTACAATTATAAGATAAACTTCAAAATTCAATAGCCGTACAAGAATATTAGTACTACAAGTGAGTGAGAGTATTCTAAATGAATATATCTATTAAATTATATATCTACTAATATATTAATATATCTATTAAATTATCTGCAACTAATAAAAGGATTAATAATTTTTTGCAAACACTTTTCTCTTTCATTGATTCGTGATTATTTACATACAAAAATAATGAAATAATTTTTCTACATTTTACCACAAGTACCATTAATCTAGGACATGTTGTTGCGAATGTAAGGAGTATTATTTAGCATACGAGTGTATTGGCCCTTAGAGAACACAAATTTGTAAAAAATTTAATCCTAATTTGAATAATTAATAAGAACATTTACAACCTAAGTGGTACTTTAAAAAACGCATTTAATTGACACTATAAAAGACATACTTAGACCAAAATTGTTTTTTAGTTTCATTAGACGTTAAAGACCCTGATACTGATATTATGTAAGCGGTTCTAAAATCCCTACATCTGTCTTTAATTTGGGAACACCCTATATATATATATATATATATATATATATATATATATAAGTA
>JAHWXV010197960.1:0-10711 GCA_024586415.1 Phrixothrix hirtus | reverse complement strand
ATTTATTAATTAAACAGAAATACAATTGGTTTTTACAAGTAAATTAGTCAAGGACTCTATTCAAAGTCACAATTCAAAAGTTACTATTCAAAGACATGATATATATATATATATGTATTACCATGTTTTTATAAACAATATTAAACTACTGTTAATTTATAATCAATTTCTTATTTAAAATTTTAAAATGTGTGCTTGGATTGCCTATTATTTATATTAATTTATTTTAGCTTCATTGGATTAAGAGAACTTACCATTATAACATTTTCATATTTATTAATAAAAAAAGGGTTGAAGGTTGGATTCATAAACTCTGTTTTTGATGTAAATACTGTGATTGAAATGTAGAAGTTAAAAACAAATAAATGAAATTAATTAAATGGTTAAGGTATAACAATTATAAACTTGTAATTTCATTCCTTTGTAATTTTAAATTAGTATGTCTTTAAACAAAATTTGAATTCTTTTGTAATATGTCTGGTGGTACTTTGCCTAATGGGTTAATTCTGAAGCAATTCAACTATCATAATTATAAATTTAATTTTCCAATCTTTTTGTACTTGTGGCTCTGAAATAAAAAGTGCCGTTAACGGTGTTGTGAAGATCTCGTAAGACGTTTATCATCATACATAAAGGTGTATACAGCTTCCAGTAGTTTATCTCGAGAATGCAGATAAGGGAATTCCTAAACTAATTTGCTAAGTTATATGTGCACCTAGAAGTTCATGGTTTATTGAATTTCTTAAAAAAAAGTGAACAGCTTCCTTAATCAACTCTAAAATAACTTAACAGCTTCCTTTTTGTAAATTCACCCATCTGGGTTTTTGTAATTGTAGATATCATATCAGAACTTATAATAACAATTTAAACATTTCTTCCACCGCGTAACACATTCATATTGGTATTGAATAATTTTAATATTACATAATTCTACTACAATTTCTTATATTTCTATTTACATCCTTACTGCAACTTTTCTAATACTTATTACGTAGATGCTTGGACATAGTCAAAATTAGCATCAAATTTTTGTGAATATAATGTAACGTTTCCAGCAATAACAATATTCCCTCATTTTACATATCTCTACATTGTTCGATACTCGTCGTAACATTCACTTTAGAATCATCTGGTAGATCTATAATACTCTTTAATAGGATACCATAAAATGATTTAAAGTCTTGAGTAGTAATTCTAATTAACTTTTGTTCTATTAGAAATAGCAAACATTGTAATTCTATGAACAACTTCCGACGTAAGTAAATCTGATTCCCATCATTATCCTAAATAATTATAATTTTTAAGCGACTTATTTGATTAAAGAAAATAGTTTTTAAAGGTACTTTAATCGATGACCGCATAATATTCACCATTATTTTCAAAATATTGAGTTATAATATTTATATCCCCTACTATCCTTCTCTAATTATTCTTTCAATATTAATTATTGATTACGCATTTAACTAAGCTTCACAACAGCTAATAATTTACTAGAAGGATACACACTAACACTAATATATTTAGTCTTTGATTTATTTAAAAATTACAAACTCTCACACAACTAGGAAAAACGAGAAATTTTCTTCTCTACACACTCACTATTTCGTTGAAACGCTTCTACTCTAGCGTTATGAATAGCATCACTGGGACCTTCCATATTTTTAAATGTACGACTTATTTGTTCACACAGTACAACCATTTTTTAGATGTAAGCCCTTCTATATCTTTAAAAATAACGTGAATCACATATGGTGAGTAGTAGGAACAATGAAGTTTAACTTCTACTGGTGGGAGTTCAAGCAAGGTAAGAGCATTAAACGGATTATTGATCGATATTCAATTATGGGGACCAAATGTCCCTTAATTACCCGATTATGGTGGAAGGGAATTGCCTTGACTTTAATCCAATTGTGGAGGGAGGACATTAACCTATCCTTGAAATAATTGTGTAGGGAGATTAGTTACCTGACCTTGACCTAATTGTTGAAGGGGTTGCTGACCTGACCTTTATCCAATTGTGAAAGGAAGCCATTAACCTGACCTTAGCCCAATTGTTTGAGTACAAAGTCCAACAACAGATATGAAATCAAAGTCCAAGTTTGTGGTAAAATCTTTGACCTGCGTTTGGGTTATTGATTTGCCCTTAATCTGATTATGGTGGGGCCATTAACCTGTATGTCAGTCAAGGTCACCCCCACTATGGGCTTCCCGTGAAATTCCCCGGGCGGGGATGAAACTCTCCGGGATTCGTCCTCCCGCCAAATTTCCGGGGGGAATCGTCTTCCCGTGAAACCCCCAGGGAGTGACCTTAACTGACATACAGGTCAATGATCTATCCTTGACATAATTGTGGATACAGAATTTCCATCGCCTACAACCATTGTACAATGTGTTTATTACGTCGATTAAACATTTCAAAATTTGTAAATCGACGTTTATCGGCCCATAAAACTTTGTAAAAGAATTTTCCAAATTGTACGATACCCTGAACAAATTATAGAGCTTGATTCTTTTCTGACGACCTCCGTTATGCAATCGTTTGGCAACAATAACTTTGAAAGGGTGAGATTTGTGTTTCTTTAGAACACAAACAGTGTGCTGAGAAGTATCAATTTGAGAAGAAGTCTCTCTTGTTGAAATCTCGTTATTTTGGTTTAAACAGGCAAGCACATTCATCAGCACGATTTAACCTATCGTCTCAGATTTCCGTGGTGTTACAAATGATCCATGTTCTTCGAGATTCCTATAGAAATACTGAAACGTAGGAAGAGATAATTTTTGACGATCAAAATAAGGATTATAACATTCTTGTGCCGCTAGTTTCCTATTTTTGTTTCATCTTATGTAACAAGATAGCATATCAAGTATTTCACTGTTTGAAAAACCAATATGCCCAAAAATTGGGAGGTTATTCCTTGGGTTCTTTTAAGATATGTTTCTCCTCGGAAGATTTTCGCTAGGACGTTGTGTTTGAGGGATATAGAGTAGTAAAATATTTCGCAAAAACAATACGTTATTACTCATACTACATTGATTACATTTCATACGTGGTTGATAACGCTTTCATTTTATTTGTTATTTCCTATAATTTATATTTGTCAAAATTGATTGCGTTGCGTATTTTCGTTTACTATTTACACGCATGCGCATGTACACGTCCACCACGTGTACATGTACACGCAACACGCTAGTCAAGCTGTCTTTACGACGCCAACTTCTCTCATTCCTTCTTTTGACGGTCGCGTCTGTTTTGTTTGATCTGTAACACGTGACCCTTAATTATTAAAATATTTAATCGTTGTATATCAAATTGTATTTGTTATTATGATTCTTAAAAATGGATATAAAGCACATATAATTTGGTATAATAAAATATAATATAAATCTTTGAATCACAGTTGGAAAGAACGTATTAAAAATTTTTTAATAGAAAGAGAATTGTATATCTCTAATACGAGTATATAGGATGTAACGAAGCATATTCTAAAATATGAATATAAAAACAGTTATAGTAGCCGGACGTTACAGCGCGCACACACACACATGAGCTCGCTGGCATACGCACATGCGCACGCGCGCGCACACACGCGTGCGCACACACTGTATTCTGTATACTTGACGTCATCGTCATATCCTGACTAAAAACTCATATCTTAGATATGTTTTGCATTGGTGTAAATTCAAGGCTTGTTTCAAGATATTCTGCATAGAACAACAGATAAGGTTCAGTTCTTGTGCACGACATATAGTGGAGGTGGTTGAATCTTCAGCCACAAATTTCTATACGTTTCCAATATTCTCCATCTAATGTGCGTTTCGGGGACGACCAGACTTTGGTCTATCTTCCACTTGGCCCCCTCTTAGAATAAATTGACCAGGCGAAAAACTGTTGGCTTATTAGGAACGTCAATTCTACCTAGAATTTCCGACAGTCTTCTAAGCGTTACCGCACTTGAATATTGATTTTTATAAAAGTTTTCATAATAAGGGCACGTTGTTGAATGGTATAGTGTCCCTTTGTGAATTCTGTACGTCTATACACTTTTAAAATGTCAAAGTACAACTGGTAGGATCCACCCAATACAATATTAAAAGGTAATTAAAGTTGTAAATCTTCTTAATTGATAAATATCGCATAAAAATGTGTATTGTTTGTATAATTTATTTTGTTCCAACAATTGGTTAATGTAGAACTATATTGTAAACAAAAACTTTAAACTTTAATGTTAATCGTAAATTAAGGCATTTTTATCGATTTTTCGTTAAATTATTTTGTTATCACTTAAGCTGCGTATTTTCAAATTAAACGAATAGTAAGTATAACGTTAGTTTTTAACAATATAATAGGTTCATTCGAATAGTTGATTATCAGATTACAGTTGTGTGGTTTGGTTTAGCTACGGCTGACAACTGTCTGTGCTTAGAATGTCTTAAGGAGGCTAATATGCTTTAGCCTAATAAATTTCATCAGAGGAACGTGTTCTGTGGCATTGTAATCCCAGATCCTACAAGCAATTCAAGCACTTATGCTTATGATATAGAAACGTTGTATACCTTCAAGTAGTATAAGTTTATATTACGAAGGTTTTCAGAATTGTTAATTAAAGAGAACGATAAATATATTCAAACAAGTATAACGACTTATTGTTACTAATTTTATAACAAAAGTAGGCTATGCGTGGAGACTTGCCGTACAAATGACCTCCTGTCATTTACACATTAGTTTATGAATTTGTATGCATGCGGCTTTATGCGTTGCAACGTGAAAGATTTATATAATGCATTGCAGAAATAAGGTTGATCGTTAGATGGGTATCTGCACATGCAAAATTTACTTCTGCCACTAACTATTTTGCATTAAATCTTTTTCCGAATTAACAATAAACGTACACAAAGCATCTTTAAAGGTGCTTATTAATGCAAAATAATTAAAATGCATAGAGAATTTGAAAGAATCCAGGTTTACTCGACGCATCGCTGCTATTTGGTTAGTATTTCCCCCCAAGGAATTAACCTAACCTTTCTATTATATTATACAGTGGCGGAAATAAGTATTCAGACACACATCTCATTTTGATGTAAAGAATAATTTTGCCAAATATATCAATGTAAATTAATTTATTCCATTAACATATAATACAGTAATATCTTAGCTTGCAATAATTCTATATTATAATTAAGGAAACATAAACAATGGAATGATATGCTGTAAAAAGTGTAAAGTATACGAAACTTAACAGGAAAAAGTATTCAAACACTTTTAGATTTTTCGCAGATTTAAAGACATACAGAACTTTAGTATTTTATAGGCTAGCCATTGTTTCCTATAACTGCTTGCAAACGTCTGCGCATCGAATGAATTAAATGTTTAGTTGTTTGCTCATTAATTGCATTCCATTCTTGTAATAACACCCTCTTTATATCATTTAGATTGGAAATTTGACATTTTCGAACACCGCAAGTCATTTGCTCCCGTACATTTTCTATGGGATTAACGTCTGGAGATTTTGATGGAGTTTTTAATACATGGGATGTATTATGAAGCAGCTATTCTTTAATAATATGCGATTTATGTTTTACATCATTATCCTGTTGAAAGTAATAATGGTCCAAAATATTTCATTTTGCAGCACTTGCTCTTAAATTATCTTTCAAAATGTTCAAGTATACGAATCTATTCATCACTCCATCGATAAATACTATTTCCTACTCCATGTGCTCCCATACATCCCCACACCATCATACTACCTTCACCACGTTTCACTGCACGTTCTTATGATGCAGTGCGGTATTTTTTTTCCTTCACACTAATTTTTTATCATCTGATCCCCAGACATTGTACTTGCTTTCATCAGAAAAAATTACGGATTCCCAATCTATTAATGGCGTTTATTAAGGGTTTTCGACGTGCCGCACAAGCTTTAAAACCTTCCTATTAGATCTTGTTCCGGATAGTTCGTGATGTCAAGTGCCTTCCTGTTATTTGTTCTAATGGAGAAACTATTTTGGCACCACTTTCAAACGGATTACTACAAATTTCTTTAAGAACAAAGCGAGTATCCCCTTTTGAACAGTTTAGATGGTCTACCAGAACGTCGTTTATTTTCCACCGAATTTTTTAAGGATACACTCCATAGTGGAATGATGTCTTCCAATTAGTCTCCCAATTACTCTCAATGACTTTCCCTCTTTATTCCATTTAATAATTAAAGTTCGTTCTTCATTTGTCAATTTACGTGTTTTCATACTAATGGCTATTATTTTCGATCAATTTTTCACTGTTGGATACTAATAACACCAATGCACACCAATTCTGACTAAAAAATATAAACAACTAAATTATCTCTGATATCTTGAACGATTTCGGGGATTTTTTCAAATGTGTCTAAATACTTTTTTCCTGTCACGTTTCGTATACTTTACACTTTTTGCAGTTTATCATTTCATTGTTTATGTTTCCTTAATTATTATATAGAATTATTGCAAGCTAAGATATTACTACATTATTTGCCAATGGAATAAATTAATTTACATTTATCTATTCGGCAAAATTATTCTTTACATCAAAATGAGATGTGTGTCTGAATACTTATTTCCGCCACTGTACATAATACATAAAAACAGAATATATACGCAATCATAAGTCAACGTACATTTATATCCAAATATAAACGTGTGTTATCTAATTTGGTACAGATCTACAAATTTACTAGCACTTGCTTGTTTTTTGAAAATGACACTTACATTAGCACTCACAACTGCTTGAAATACGCTGCCTTTCTGTTAAACAACTATCTGCATAGCTTCTATCGAAGGATAGGATGACAGTTAATATGCTACTTTGGTATGTTGGGAAGACGTTTACCAAGAGAACTTTTTGAAATTTTAATTTGGACAGGTATTTTTAAGCTCAATTAACAAACACATATGTAATATAAAATGTAACCGTACGTTCTTAGTAATTTATAAATTATCAAATGTCTTTTGGTAATTGCCTAGAAATTAATTTAAGAAATAATATTAAATATCAACAGGAACTTCAACTACTTCTGAAAAGTAAAATCCTTGACAAAACGAATTCTACGTTAGCGACGATTTTGATCACTTCAAACTTGATATGTTATTGTATATGCAACCAATTTAACAGGGAATGCCTGACCAGCTGAACTTCTTGTTTAATAATAAGATTGGCATAACCATTAGAGGTAGCCGGACAACTAATGAAAAAATGAAATCTATTTATTTTATTTCCATTTTCCAGTACAAAAATAACTGTATTTCGTAAAATTCATAATATGTAATTTTTATTTTTATACATTTTAAAGAAGCTCAAATTATAACATGCATGTTTGTTTAATAATTCAGTTTAAATCAAACAATTACATACTTTATTTAGAATATCTTGTGACGTTTCAGTTTGTGATGAAAGGTGTACCTGGAAGATAAAGAATTTATACTCTGTAATGGGATGATAGCTAAGTTCTGGTACTGCTTCTGGGATGTCCTGAGCGTCACGGGTGGCTTCGTGTGTCTGGTTTTGCAGTCGGTATACTTGCGAAATACTGATTTAATGAGGAACGTCATTTTTTAAAATGACATTGCTTTGACTTCGGTCATGAAACGAACTTCGGTGATATTTATTTGACAATCGTTTTGGTTTCCGACGGTATTAAAAAGAATCCTATTAATAATAGTATATTTATACAAATCAAATGGAAATTAGAACAGTCCATTTACATAAATCAAACAAAAATCGAAACAGTTCATTTACGTGTATAAAATGAAAGTTAAAACGGTATTCTGGTGGTGTAACAAACAAAATTGATTACTTACAATTGATTATGATTGTACGAAAAGTTAGCTTTTGTGTGAATTCTTTGCGGCTGTGAATTTTTAGGATCGTCGCGGCGGCGTTGCAAGATATCAACGCGACGTGTTCTGGCTTTGCCCAAATCTGAGCTCCTGAAAGTCGGCAGTATACTTCAAGACTTAGGCATGAGCGCGTCGCTTGTGGCGGCCGCCGTGTACGTTATTTATACAGGCAATAATCAGGGACGGATATTTAGTACGGCGGCGTTAGCGTGTACACGCGACCTTTATTGCCGCTCAATATCGCTAAGAGTCGCGGCGTCTGGCGTCGTTTGCAGGTCGATACATAGCAATTCGCCTGCAGATGACAAGACGTTTTATGTGACAGGTAAACTCAGTACAGCGTAGTGGTGCCTCCGATACCAGTACAACTCAATGCACAACGAAGCTGACAGAGGCTTGACGTCGGGCATAAACTGTTATAGATCAACTTGTTTGTGGTCGACCCAAGAGCGGTTCTGTAGCAGGTTTGGGGAGGATAACGCCAGGGACGCTTGATCACGAGGGCCCCTGGTGTTATAGTAATCTATACTTCGGTCTATACTCGTTACAGAAAAACTCGGGATGAAACTGCGGTTTAGATTCTGAACGTATAGGATTAGATCTCTAGTATACGGCGCTTTTTAACGGATTATTAATTTGAACAGAATTTAGGATTTTTCACCGTCTTGGCGAGATGATAAGATATCACGCAAAGATCACTGTAAAATTTAATACCAAAATAACTTGACTTTACAGAAAATCTTTTACGGTCTAGCATGGATATGCGCGAGCAAAATCCCGCATTGAGTCTCACACAAAGATTGCGTTTCGTTTCGCGAAAGCATCTTATTTACAGTTAAATCCATATTCTCGTTTTTCCTTTAGATTATATGGATTTCGGCGGTTTTCTTTGTCTGCTATCTAATCAATATGGATAACAAATATATTTGCTTTAAACAAATTATTGCATGTGGCGTAATACTATTTAATTACTTTTCTTTAATTAATTATGTGAGATTGCTGTTATGTTAATTGTTTCGGTTTATTTGTTCCTTCATATTGTGCAATTTTTACTAATTAACTTATGGCTTTTATTTAAGCAATTCTTTAGTTTAAAAATAAATTGAAACTATACCCTCGCGCGCGTTATTTATTTGACACATTCTTAAAGTTTGTTTTGTCTTTAATGAAACTTAACTATTACACTTCCGGAATCACTAATATAGCGAATACACGTGAATCCTCGGAATTCCATTAGATTGGGTTTCGTAATATTACTACGGTTTCACGGGAAACGTCACAATCTGATTTAATATACAAAGTGTAATCATTATCGCTTAGAATTTAGAATATTATTTATGTACATAAAATGTCGCAAACGTCTAGCAAATATATTGTTCAATGAATACATTTTAAAACCTACCCATAAAATGAATCCTAATTATATACAATATGATATGGGACATTTTGACGATTAAGGTACTTCTCATTAAACGATTGGACTTCGACATGGGAACTTAACACATAACCAGGCTATTGTATTTTTAATAATAGAATAAAGAGAAGTAATTAGTTTAACAAGGGGAGTTGTTTACTAATAAAACGTAGAATTTTTATATTTGTAAGGTAAGTCCTTCCATCCGGTATTTTGCGCTGTTTTTTTACCTCCTTTGGGAGATTAGAATGTGCATGGGATTATAATTTAAAAATTCTGTTTTGTTTTATTTGAAGTTGACAATTTGGTTTTGCCTGAATTTTACAATAAAGCCACCGTCTAACTAAACTAAATAAATTGGAAATGTTCAAAAATTGTCAAAATTTGTTCTACAAATAACAATATTTTCAAATTATGGATACCCGACATAACCTGAATCTTTGTTTTCTTTTTTTTTAAATATTTTGTATGAATCTTTACAACTTTCGCATGTATGTCACACTTGTTTCATGATATTTACAATACAATTTACTCATACATGTGTAACTATTTTTTATCGTTTAGTATTTTTTGATTTATTTTTCGTAATACTATTTATAGTTCAGTAATTTGTTAATTCTTATTAAATTTTACTCCGTTTTTTTAAACTACCAACATTTACTTTTTCCATTTCCAAACATTTGAATATTTAATTAATATTCTAAATTACTTTTAAGCTTGGTTTTATTAACTTTCTCTAGTTATAATAGCGATGGCATAAGAATTTACTTTGTACTAAATTACATTGCTAACAAAATTCAAAATTGTGATAACGATATGTGTTTTGCAGTCGGTCTTGGAAAATAAAACACGAGCAAGACATGATTTTAAACAATGTCAATGGTTCCAAGTTATAAGCTGTTGATTACGCTTTATAATTATTTCTAAACCAAAAATTTATGTTTCTTGTCGCTACTATTTAGTGGGTAAGAAATAATAGGAATTTTCCTATATTTTATTAATTAGAATTTTATTTAGCGGCTATCGCCATGTCTACGTGTACATATACGATATAAAGGTCGCGATTAGGAGGATTTTAATATTCTTTTAATTTGGGTTGATGGTTTGGAATAACTTTGGTCCGGTTAATTATTAAATCATCCGGATTAACGACACACAGTTTGGTATTCATGAAAAGAAATTTTTAACAATTCTTCTATGAAGCATTCACCGTTGCCCGGAGTCTTCTATGGAAACTTGTGTTCAAATAAGTGAACCAATACGTTTATTTTTTGCAATTATTTGGTTTTAAAATAATAGCGTTTTACAAGATTAGTGTAAATTCATGTTAATAGACATTTTGTTGCTGGCTACTAGTTATCATTATTTAGTTAATTCATGTAATTAAGTTTAGTACAAAGATTATTTAAATTACTTACGTTTTAA